>SJYX01019387.1:308946-338152 GCA_006410675.1 Oreotragus oreotragus | reverse complement strand
ATCAGTTAATCTTTTTGGTTGCTGAATCTCTTTTTTGGGATTCTTGTCTATTTTTCACAATTTTATTTTTTAGAGCAGTTTTAGGCTCATGGCAATATTGACAGAAGATGCAGAGATTTTCCATACATATACTCCATGCCTTTATACACCAACAGATTTTTTTAAATTTATATCTCCCAGAAGAGTGCTACATTTGTTATAATTGATGAGACTACTTTGACAGATTATCACTCAAAGTCCATATTGTACATTAGGGTTCATTCTTGGTGTTGAACATTCCTTGGATTTGGACAAGTGTATAAAGACATGTATCCATCATTATAGTATCGTGCAGTATCATAGTCCTCTGTGTCTCTTCTATTCATCTCTGGCTTCACTGATCTTTTGACTGTGGCCATAGTTTTGCTTTCCCAGAATGTCATGTAGTTGAAATCATATAATCATATGCAACCTTTTTAGACTGACTTCTTTCCCTTAGTAATATGCATCATAAGTTTTTCCATATCTCTTCATGCCTTGATAGCTCACTTCTTTCTAGTGATGACTAATATCCCCATGTCTAGATATACCACAGTTTATCTATCCATTCATCCACTGAAGGACATCTTGGTTGCTTCCATGTTTTGCAATTATGAATAAAACAAACATGAAAACAAACATAATAAGCCAATCTTCTTGGTTGATGAGTTGTCTCTTATGCAGCTCTGGTCACTTAAGAAAATAAAAACCAGTGAGAAAAACTGTGTCTTGTAGTTAAATTTATTGGTCAAAGTTATCATAAGATAACTGGTGACCTCTTTCTCATTCCACAGCACTATGTTAAAACACGCATTTTAGTGAAAGCATCTTAAGTACAGAAAAGTTAAATACAGAGTAATTCAGTCTGACTCTATCTGGCCGGTGCCTTTTTGAGGTGTATTATCCAATAGGGAACAGAAGTCACTTGGGTTTTAACAATTTAGAAGCATAAAGTATCAGAGATGAAGGACTCTGAGCAATCGTCTGATTAATAGGAAGAAAAACAGAGATCTAGTCATCTTTGTTAGATACAGTCCTACACTAGAATCTGGGTGTCCTGACTTCAGTTTGTCTTTCACTCTATTTTAGCTAGTGTCCTCGCTTTCCCAAGATCTTATCTAATTAAGACAAAATCCTGAAATCTAAACTGTTGTCCAGCTCACTTTAATTTTCAGGGCTTCAAATAGCTTAAAATCCATATTGCTCTGCAACTCTTGTTCTAAGCAATGATAAGCAGCCAGCTCAAAAAAGCTTTACACATGTAGAATTGCTAAAGGAAGGTTAAGCTGTTATTTACTTACTAACCCAGTCCTTTTGGTTTCTTTCCTTAATGGAAAGTTAAAAGAAAATTTCATCTAGTTCTTATAATTATTCTTTCCTACAATAACAGGCCAGAAACTAGGCATTGTAACAATCCGGGTTCTTAGTTGCAAATAACAGACACCAAACTTGCTAATTTGAGCAGAAAATGGAATTCAGTAGAAAGTTATTGGATACGTCCTAAACGCTCCAGAAGGAGTAGGAATCAGGTTTAGAGGATACACATCCAAAGTCAAGCTGAAAATCCTGCCTTGGAACTAGTCCTTTGGGCACCAGAACTGCAGTTGCTACTGCTGGGTGGTAGACATTGCCAATGGTGTTCCAAGAACCACCAGAATTGAAAGCTGGGTATCGCTACTTTCCCTGATAACTCTGGAAATTGGAGGGCATCCCAGCTACTAGCCATAAACAGGAGGGATTTGGTTCAGTCCCCTCTTTGTATCTGTAGTCTCCAATTTAAAGTTTGGGGCAACTGAACCTGATTAGCAAAAACTTGATCAGGTGCCAATGTCCTAGCAGCAAAGGAAGCAGGAAAAGCTAGTGTCTGGCATAGTCAGCTGCTACACTGGGCGGTTAACTCTTTCTTATAAGGTGAATAGTTCAGATGCTGGGTAGCCAAAAAGGACAAATATTGAGTATAGTGACTGATCACAGTAGTTTCATTATAGTTTTTTTTTAATTTAAAATTAAAAAATTATATAGAATGTTTACATACATTATATCAGTTTCAAGTATATCATTTAATATTTTACTATTAATGATTGTTATGAGTAGGTAATATGGTTAATACACTACAAAATTCAAAAGATAAGAAAAGAAATACAGTAAGAAACAAGAGTTCCCCTCACGTGACTTCTAGCCATCCATTTAGCCTCTCTTGCATGGTTTACTCGGGGAAGGCAATGGCACCCCACCCCAGTACTCTTGCCTGGAAAATCCAATGGACGGAGTAGCCTGGTGGGCTGCAGTCCATGGGGTCGCTAACAGTCGGACAGACTGAGCGACTTCACTTTCACTTTTCTCTTTCATGCGTTGGAGAAGGAAATGGCAACCCACTCCAGTATTCTTGCCTGGAGAATCCCAGGGATGGGGGAGCCTGGTGGGCTTCCGTCTATGGGGTCACACAGAGTCGGACACGACTGAAGTGACTTCGCAGCAGCAGCAGCATGGTTTACTGTCACCATTTACNTTCACAATAATAAGAAAATTTCATTATCAGAAAATGTTCTAACACTCATATGGAGGCTGAATGATGGCTTTCCAAAATTGCCCATGTCCAAATCCCCAGCATCTGTGGAGGTGTTAGGTTCCATGACAAAGAGGAATTAACGTGGCTCAAGAGCTGATCTTAATATAAGGAGACTATTCTCAATGATACCAACAAGCTCCATATAATCACAGTGGTCCTTGGATGTGGAAGAGGAAGATAGTGTCAGGATGATATGCTTATGACAAAGTCTCACATCCCCAGTCTTTGCTGGCTTTGAAGATGGTGACCTGGAAAAATCAAGGTAATGGAAATGGATTTTCCCTTACAGCCCCTGGAAAATAATGCAGACAGGCAAACAATTTGATTTTTATCCAGTGGGACCCATTGTAGACTTCAAACCTCCAGAACTATAAGATAATTTGCTATGATTTTAAGTCACTACATGGGTGGTCATTTGCTCTAGCAATGATAAGAAATTTCTGTGGGTCAGATGCAAGCATGAGCAAACATTCTGGAATCTTAGTCATTTTATGACTTAAATTGAAGACATAGCTTCTTCAAAGGAGAAAAATAGCAGGGATTCACTTACTATCAGAATAGAGGAGTGGAGTGGTAAGCAGGCTGAACTGATGCTAAGACACTTGGTACAAAGGGTTTCAGAATTCCCTGAGATGGGTCAGTTCCAAAGTTAGAGGCAAAACTTTCTACATTTTCAGAATAATGATATGGTCCAACCTGCATGGTATATGCTCTCAGATGCTTGGTCTAGCATTACAGAAAAGGTCTGTGTTCAAAAAAGCAGCCTTAAACTTCAAACTTGAATATATGCTTGCCATTTTCCTAATATATTTTAACTCAATTGGAAAAGGTTTTGTTGTAGAGACAAATTAATAAAATATTGGTTATCAATATATGCTTGATTTCTTGAATTTAAAGATAGAAAGGCAGCACCTAAGAAATGAATGATTCTTGACAGTTGATTTGCCTGTTGGTTTTGTCAAAATACTGATAAATGAAACAGCAAGTCCTATACATTTTCTCTGAAATCCTGTGGTTCTGACTGATAAGATGAATTTATAATTTAAAAGCTGTGATAAATCTTAAATGACCAAGCAATTAAGGCTATTCTGAAAAGATACAAAACATTACAGGACTGGTTGAATTTCATCCATTCATTCTAATTATTTGTAAATTCAGTGTACACACTAAAAAACAAAAGTCAGTAATAAGTTACCTGGCACCCAGCCAGCAGCTTTGTGTAATAAGCAGAATGGCCCCCTAAGGATGCCTGTGTCCTTATCTCTGGACCCTGCAAATATATTAGTTTGCATGACAAAAGCAATTTTGCATATGTAATGAAGGACACTGACTTTATCTTTTAATTTTTAATTTTTTTTAAGGTCACTGACTTTAAATGGTGAGATTATTCTGTATTATTTGGGTCTCCACAAAGGTCTTTAGAAAGAGAATTTTCTAGTTGGAATAAAAAAGATGAGGCAAAAGGGGAAATCAGACAGACTTGAAGCATAAAGGTCTTATTCCCATTCTTGGAAGGAGCCACGTGGAAACCTCAAGGGACATGTGGACAGCTGCTAGAAGCAAAGACTGGCCTCTGGTGGGCAGCAAACAAGAATCAGACTGACGTTCTGCAACCTCAGTGACTGAATGAACTTGAGAGCAGATTTTCCCAGACAGACTCCAGTGACAAACTCAGTTCTGCCAACACTACCTTCACGCTTGTAAGACCCTAAGCAGAGAATCCACTCAAACTCACTAGGCTTCTGACTTACAGAAGCTTCAAGGTGATGGATCTGTGTGATTTTCAACCCCTGTATTTGTGGGAAATTCTTAAAACAGCACAAGCGGAACAAATAACCTTGCTTCAGGAGGCAGGCACTGCATGGAGTCAGCTGGATTCTAGGAAGAACCTGGCTTGGAGAATGGATCAGATGCCCTGTCTGGGGGCCGGCTGGGAGGACCAGGGAGAGGAGAAGGTTATTAGTACATTTATTTTCCTCTCAACTGGAAGCACTGCCTTTGAATTCTTGGGGACATTAACTACACAGCTAAAAATAAAATCAGCTCAAAACTGTGGGCTTGGTGCTGGAATAGTGCCCGGGGTTTGGGATTCATCTATCATCCTACTATACCACCTGGCTGTTCCTGAACCTGGGCTGTGAAGTGTAACTCTGAAATTCACAATATTCTGTTGCCATGAAATGTGTTAGAGAAGATGCTGCAGAATTATTTTTTGAACACTGCTGGATTCTGACAATTTGCGTTCTGAGTCATATCTTGCTACTGAATTGCTCCCTAAACAGGACATCTCTTGAAATATTAAAAGAGTTGGTTTTTGTTTAAATAAATACTGGAAGAAACTTTGATGCAGTCTGATTATGTTTCCTGTCAGATATCTATAAAAGACTTCTTCATTTGAAAAATGTTATTGCTGTTTTTAAAAAAGTTTGAAAAATTGATGCTTTCAAACTGTGGTGCTGAAGACTCTTGAGAGTCCCTTGGCCAGCAAGGAGATCAAACCAGTCAATCCTAAAGGAAATCCATCCTGAATATTCATTGGAAGGACTAATGTTGAAGCTCCAATTCTTTGCACACCTGATGCAAAGAACCAACTCATTGGAAAAGACCTGATGTTGGGAAAGATTGAAAGCAAAAAGAGAAGGGAGTGGCAGAAGATGAGATGGTTAGATAGCATTACTGACTCAGTGGACGTGAATCTGAGCAACCTCCAGGAGATGGTGAAGGACAAGGGAGCCTGGCATGCTGCAATCCATAGGGTCAAAAGAGCTGGATGCAACTTAGTGACTGGACAACAACATGTTCTATCAATGCACAGAAGTGTCACTGGTTTGCTAAATTCTGTGCAAATATTCATTCACTTGCATTTTGTTGCCTCAAATAGTTTCCTCTAAATCTCCCATATCTCTTCCCATATATTCCTCCCTGATTTTTCTCTGTTAGCCATGTTTTAGTTAGTGATCATTTAAATGCAGCAGTCACCTGTCCTTGTCGTTAAATGGCACCTTGTCCTCAGAATTTAAAGACCTCTGAGTAGCTATCAGAAAGGTTAACGGCAAATGAAATGATGCATTTCAGTGTTACTGTGGACTTCATTAAAATTTAGTGTTCGTTATTGGTCTTTTCTAAAGTCCCGAGTTCCACTGAATCATTTGATGTTGCCCTTGTAATTTTGTTAATAATTCAAAAACTTTGTTTCGAATGTCTCGTCAGCATCTTTAAGCATCATGCTAATGGCCAGCCACCATCTGAATATCAAAGAAGAGCCCCTTAGAGAGAGGGAGGGTTTATCCCTCAAGATGAATCTGTCTTCTTTCAACCCTGCTTCCTGAATGGATTCAGATTCCTTTTGATCCAAGAAGTCCTCTGAGCATGTTTTCTCTAATGAAAGGATGTAAGGTACTGATATTGGTACAATGTTTGTGTCCTGATCTATAAATAATATATTTTATAGAAAATTTGAAATCTAGAAAGTTAAAAGTGGGAAACTAAAGGCAATCTCTTTGCCTAAAGATAACTACCATCATGTTGGTACACTTGTCTCCAGCCATTATTCACCACTTAGGTCATACCCGTATATGCTGATTTTCTATCTCTTTTATTTTGTCTAACATCATGTATGTTTTCTCTTGTTAATTCATCTTACAAATTAAAATGTGACTTGACTGTCATATGGATTGACACAATTTATTTAACCATTTCTCCATTACTCAATTCGCAGTTATCAGAGTTGTGCTATTATAAATAATAGCATTGAAATACATGATTTTTGCACATAAATTCTTCATCAACCCTTGGTAGACCAATAGTCTATAAAATCTTCAAAAGTTCATGATGCATATGGCCCAGATCCTCCCAACTCTAGGCACTAGTATCACATAACTACATTTCCAACATGTAATGTTATCCTTCAGTCCTGCCAATTTGATAGATAAATCATAGGCATTATTTTAATTTGCATTGTTCTGATTTCTAGTAAAACAATATTTTCAATTTATGACTCATTATCTTTAAAAGAGTTGATGATAATCTCTCCCATGTTTACATGACAGATTTAAATGATTTAGTTAATCTTTCCTCCTTAAGTCTTCATGATATCATTTGCCTCTCCAGCAAAGTCATTTTTTGCACTAATATGTATTATTCACTGCTTAATGCCTTTCTCACTAAGCTGTACTGCTATATACTTTAAAGCATGAACTGTGACACATTTGTTCATCCCATGTATGTCTGAGTTTTATGGGTTCTCTTTAAGAAAATAAATAGAACCTGTACAGACAACGATTACTGTGGCTAGTGGAATCATTAGTGACATCCTGGTAAAGAATAAACCAGAACATAGAGAAAGCATTGTGAGAACTACTGCAGTTACATGTCTGCAAAGTCATCTCACCCTGTGATGATACCTATGACTTTTCCAAGAGTCTTGGATAAGGCTCATGCAGATGAGGGGACACTGAATTTTATGCCTTAGCACTTTCATGATAAATCCATGTCAACCATCACAATCACAGGCCCATAAAAAAGCTCAGTGCCTGGCACACTTTCAAATCTTGGAAACTTGGAGAGTACCTACTGGATTAGCATGTTCAGGGATGTTCTTGCTGAAGTGGTGACACTGAGTTTCAGAACCAAAGGACAAAAGGCAAAGACAGGAGAAGCTTAATCGCATAGGAAGAAATGACACTAGGGAAAGGCGCAAAGCAAGGATGAGCTTGGTGACTTGGAAGGGATTAATAAGAGATGAGGAAATAATGAAGTAGAAGAGGAAAACCAACAAGACCAGGCAGGTTCTTACAGGAAATTTAGGGATCCTGGATTTTCCAAGTAAGCTATTGGGTGATGCTAAGCCAGAAGTGAAAGAACATGACATGCAGTTTATAAATTCGAGTCCAGTTGTTTCCTTCAGTGGGAGATAGGTAAAAATGTGAACAAACCCATAGGTTAGTCCAGCTGGAAATGATGACCTCTGGGGGTAAGCCACCGAGATTTATATGACTGTTTATTTAACACAAACCTTTACCATGTGCACAAACAGTTGTGGCTCCCACCCAACTTATGCCTGGAACACAACGGAGTGTGTCATTCATGTATCTGTGAAGTACTGATACATGCAATTGAGTGAACCTCAAAAACTATTATGCTAACTGAAAGAATTTTGTCTCAAAAGGTGATATATTGTCTGATTCTGATAATAGGAATATTCACAGCATGCAGATCTATAGAGAAACCGAAGATTAGTTGTTATCTAGAGATGAAGGTGAAAATGGAGAATGACCGCAGAAGACACAGGGATATTTTGAGGGTGGAGCAGAGCTGGTGACAGAAAGGTTGTAAAATTAGATTGTGATGATGATTTCACAACTCTGTATTATTTACTAAAATTCACTGAACTGTACCTTTACATCAAGTGAATTTAATGGCATATAAATTATACCATAGTAAAGCTGTGCAAAGAAAAAGAAGTTAACTACATGAGCTCAGGGCTGAATGTCTAAAGGTGGATTTTTCAGCATGAAATGATCTGTCAGGATTCAGTCAGGAAAACATTTACATTGAGTGAATTTAATGGCATATAAATTATACCATAGTAAAGCTGTGCAAAGAAAAAGAAGTTAACTACATGAGCTCAGGGCTGAATGTCTAAAGGTGGATTTTTCAGCATGAAATGATCTGTCAGGATCCAGTCAGGAAAACAGGAACTCATTTGGAAAGTCAAACAGAGGGACTGTAGTAAGCTACAAAGGTGAGAGATCTTGGAGAAAAGGTCCCTACCCCTGGTATGGGAGGGTGTCTAATGGGGTGGATTCTGAAGGACTAAAGTTATCTGAGGTTTAGATTTGGATTGAGCTGCTGGGGTGGTGTGAGGAACAGCCAAAGCCCTTTTTCTCATCTTCTGGTATTTTCTCTCTGGATACCACCTGCTGCTGCTGCTGCTAAGTCACTTCAGTCGTGTCCGACTCTGTGCGACCCCATAGATGGCAGCCCACCAGGCTCCGCCATCCCTGGGATTCTCCAGGCAAGGACACTGGAGTGGGTTGCCATTTCCTTCTCCAATGCATGAAAGTGAAAAGTGAAAGTGAAGTCGCTCAGTCGTGTCTGACTAGTAGCAACCCCATGGACTGCAGCCTACCAGGCTCCTCTGTCCATGGGATTTTCAAGGCAAGAGTACTGGAGTGGGGTGCCATTGCCTTCTCCAGATACCACCTAAGAGGCATCTAATAGAGGAATCTGAGAATCCTAAATTTTGTAAAGTTCTAGTCCCATCCTGCAGTTTTGCAGCTGAGAGACAACAGGTAATTATGCTTCAAATATGTTATTAAAGGGCGACATACTCAAAAACTCAAAATTTCAACATCAGGTAGAAAGGCAGGCCTAGAGAAGTCAATTTTTAGGAGGAAAAAAAACAAGCCTCATGTACATAGTTTCATTCCAGTCAAGAAGGGTGTGAATGAAAGTTGAGTCCAGTGGCACTGAGAACCAAGTTAGATAAGAGGAACAGAAAAACAAGATTTGACCACCTGCGAAGTATCGACAGTATCACCAAAGGCAATCTTAGTAGAATGCTAGGAAATCAATAAATACTGGAGTGGATTAAAGAACAATTGTAGTGCGAGAGGTGAACTTTAGAATTGTTTGGATAGCAAGGTACATCATTAGGCTTTGATGAGGAAAGAGCTTTTTGTATAGTTACAAGTATATATGACCTCATGCAGTTTCTTATTTTGTATTGACGTAATGTTTGATCGCTCAGTCACATTTGACTCTGCAACCGCATGGTGTGTAGCCCACCAGACTCCTCTGTCCACTGGATTTTTCAGGCAAGAAAATGAGTGGGAAGCCATTTCCTTCTCCAGGGAATCTTCCCAACCTGGGGATCAAACCCACGTGTCTTATATTGGCAAGCAGATTCTTTACTGCTGAGCCGCCATGGGCAGCATTGACTTAAAAAATAATGGCTAATGTTTGTTGAGGTCTTCCTACCTGCCAGATATCATACCATTTTCCCTTGAATCTCACAAGGACCCATGGGTGAGATACAGCCATCCCTATTTCACAGATGACATAACTAAGGCACAGAGAAGGTGAGGGACGATTAGCCTTTGAGATTAAAGATGTTGTTTCTCTGCAGAAACAGAATGGAAAACAAATTGAATCCAGGGTGGGTATGGAGCAAAAGGAAATTTAAATATCCATTTATGGAAGTGCTATTTCTTTGAGACTGTTTTAACCCTGGTTTCCTCATGGCACCCTCACATGAGACTTGAACATTCCAATTTTGGCAACTCTGCTGAGAAAATTCCTGATCTCACCAGGATGAATTGGAGTTATTTTTCAGACTTAGTCTCAATTCATTTCTCCACAAAACCATGGACACCCAGACTCACAGGGACCCCTGACCCACACCCACTACTGACTCTGCTGCTGCTGCTAAGTCACTTCAGTCTTGTCCGACTCTGTGTGACCCCAGAGACAGCAGCCCACCAGGCTCCACCCTCCCTGGGATTCTCCAGGCAAGAATGCTGGAGTGGGTTGCCATTTCCTTCTCCAATGCATGAAAGTGAAAAGTGAAAGTGAAGTCACTCAGTCGTGTCCGATTCTTCACGACCCTATGGACTGAAGCCTACCAGGCTCCTCTGTCCATGGGATTTTCCAGGCAAGAGTACTGGAGTGGGGTGCCATTGCCTTTTCCAACTACTGACTCTGCCTTCTCACTATTATCAACAGTATGCCATCCTGAATTCCTTTTTCCCCTGAAGACACTAGATCATTATTCCTCCAAACAATAAGAACTTTTTGTTGGAATGAGTAGAAATTAAAGGTAAACCTAATGTAAAAAAATATCATATTTGTTTGCTAGAATGATCTACATCTATTGAAATTTATTTTATAGATGTAATGACTATATTTTCAGGATAAAATTGGCATGTGCCATTAACAAATAGCAGTACAAGGATAATGGGCATGGTTGAGATTGTATGGTTTTCTTAATATTTATAGCTGCATCTACAACTAAAGTGGGCTTTCCTGGTGGCTCAGCAGTAAAGAATCTGCTTGTAAGTTAGGAGCTGCAGGAGACATGGGTTCGATCCCTGGTCTGGGAAGATCCCCTGGAGGAGTTCATGGCAACCTCCTCCATTATTCTTGCCTGGAGAATCCCATGGACAGAGGAGCATGGTGGGCTACAGTCCATAGGGTCACACAGAGTCAGACACAACTTTAGTGACTTAGCAGGTGCAATTAAAGTAGAACAAAAGTTTTTCTTCTAGAATATGAATATAAATGTTGTATAATTATTTTAATCTTTGTATATACCAAAGTACAATTCTCATATCCAAAATGTACTAGTGAAATATTTTTCTGCCCACTGCCTTATTAATTCTAAATATTTTAATTTTATTTATTTATTCCTTGCCTTTTTTACAAATGCATTTGAACTCACTTTTTAACAAGAAGCTAAAAATAAAAAATCAGGACAAAGAGAAACATGAAAAATGCAAATAAACCCCCTAAAAGTGTTATTTACTTTCAGAGACTGACTTTAACATTTGATACTGAGCCTCTTTGGATTCTAGGCAGTAAGGAAAACATGACGTATATTAGAGACTGACATTCCTTATATATTAAATTTGGACAAATAAGACAGTCAAATGAACTTTTATTCTTTTTCTAAATATGAAAATCCATCTCTTTGGTAAGATACTGTTTTCACTTAACCTAGACCAACATAATTTACTGTTAAGTATTTGCATGGGAACTGCTTATTGATTGTATGAATGATCTTATTCTGTACTAATGGACCTGATAGTGATGATGATGCAGAGACAATACAATAAGTAGGTGTGTAATTTTCCCCCTAAAAAGTTCATACCATGTTGTGTATTGATTAAGAGACATTTCAACTTCCTCCTTTAAAATGGAGATTTCTAGAATATTGTGGAAGATGCTGCAGAGTGTTTTGGGAGAGAAAAAAAAATAAGGCTCTGAATATTTCATTTGAAAACTGTCTGCTGAAGTTCCTGCTCCAGTGGGATCACTCCTCTCTTTCTCTGGGGAAAAGGGCAGATGGTAGTTGCTAAGTAAAAAAAAAAAAAAAAAGCAAACAAGCCAAGAGATCACCTGCAGCTATTCAGAACACGAACTTGGAGGCACATTTAATAAGTCAGATGATTAAAAAGCACGACACTTTCATCAAGCAAGAGATCATGTGCTCTTGAAGAAGTCAGAAAAGAGAGAATGCCATCGGATGAGGACCATATCAGTGAGGCTACAGAGCATTCAGAGCACTGGGTCCAAGCCCCAGAACAGCCTGAGATTCTGGTGTGCATGTCACAATGTCCCATTAGCAGAACTCTGTGATGATACTTCTCTCTACCAACATGGACAGAAAACTCGTCCTTTACGACACAGAACTCACATGGAAATAACGTAAACAAAAGACCTGACAGGTCCAGAATATGATCATTTGAAGACTATTTTTTCAAATGACAGTAAGGGCAGAGTAATTCATCCACAAAGTAGAGGGTCTCTGTTGCCCACAGAGCCTCCTGGGTTCAGTCCCACTATCAGTTCCTTCCTGAGGCACCTAAGCTAGGTATTGCATTTCTCAGTGAGTTTATTTCTCTACCTTTTAAAACAGACCTCAGACTAGAAACCCATCTCATACAGCTTTTAAAACAATATTTCACTTTAATTTTTTTTTATTGGAGTACAGTTGATTTACAATGTTGTATTAGTTTCAGATGTACAACAAAGTGAATCAGTTACACATATATATCCATTAAGTCATGTCCAATTCTTTGTGACCTGTAGCCCTGCCAGGCTCCTCTGTTCTCCACTAACTCTTGAAGTTTGCTCAGATTCATGTCCATTGAGTCAGTAATGCTATCTAACCATCTCATCCTCTGCCACCCTTTTCTCCTTTTGCCTTCAATCTTTATATATAGTAATATGTATAGGTTAGTCCCCTTAGGGATTTTGGAGGTTGAAATGGGTGATGGATATGAACACTTAGAATGCCACCTGGCAAAGTAAGCTTTCAGTTAATGACAGTAACATCATTCTGTGGATAGGATTTCTAAATGCAGAAAGCTGTTCCTGACAGTGGAAATATGTACATATTCAAGGGATAAGAATGTACACCTAATAGGATTTCTGCCATATCAAGTCCTAGGAGGACAGGAAAGCTCTTTTGCAAGGTTCTGTCTTGCTCAGGTTTGATTAGTTAGTTGACGTCATAGCCTGGCCTTTTACGAGTGGTAACATGTAAATTACTTTCCTGCTGCTTCTTAAAAATATCTAAGAATAATAGAACTTATTTGTTGTCTAAGATGTAGGTGGCTTTTGTAGTACAGGGGTAGGGAACTAAATAACCCAGTTGCTAGAAAGATATATAGGGCTCAGCCTCATTTAATTTTCTAAATCATCAAGTGCCTTCCTGCTATAGATTAGTTTGTTTGCTCTTGTAATTTTCACTTATTAGTGTGAAGAGGGTGTCATTACCGGAAAGGATGATTTATGATGATAATTATTTTAATCTTTGTATATACCAAAGTACAATTCTCATATCCAAAATGTACTAGTGAAATATTTTTCTGCCCACTGCCTTATTAATTCTAAATATTTTAATTTTATTTATTTATTCCTTGCCTTTTTTACAAATGCATTTGAACTCACTTTTTAACAAGAAGCTAAAAATAAAAAATCAGGACAAAGAGAAACATGAAAAATGCAAATAAACCCCCTAAAAGTGTTATTTACTTTCAGAGACTGACTTTAACATTTGATACTGAGCCTCTTTGGATTCTAGGCAGTAAGGAAAACATGACGTATATTAGAGACTGACATTCCTTATATATTAAATTTGGACAAATAAGACAGTCAAATGAACTTTTATTCTTTTTCTAAATATGAAAATCCATCTCTTTGGTAAGATACTGTTTTCACTTAACCTAGACCAACATAATTTACTGTTAAGTATTTGCATGGGAACTGCTTATTGATTGTATGAATGATCTTATTCTGTACTAATGGACCTGATAGTGATGATGATGCAGAGACAATACAATAAGTAGGTGTGTAATTTTCCCCCTAAAAAGTTCATACCATGTTGTGTATTGATTAAGAGACATTTCAACTTCCTCCTTTAAAATGGAGATTTCTAGAATATTGTGGAAGATGCTGCAGAGTGTTTTGGGAGAGAAAAAAAAATAAGGCTCTGAATATTTCATTTGAAAACTGTCTGCTGAAGTTCCTGCTCCAGTGGGATCACTCCTCTCTTTCTCTGGGGAAAAGGGCAGATGGTAGTTGCTAAGTAAAAAAAAAAAAAAAAAGCAAACAAGCCAAGAGATCACCTGCAGCTATTCAGAACACGAACTTGGAGGCACATTTAATAAGTCAGATGATTAAAAAGCACGACACTTTCATCAAGCAAGAGATCATGTGCTCTTGAAGAAGTCAGAAAAGAGAGAATGCCATCGGATGAGGACCATATCAGTGAGGCTACAGAGCATTCAGAGCACTGGGTCCAAGCCCCAGAACAGCCTGAGATTCTGGTGTGCATGTCACAATGTCCCATTAGCAGAACTCTGTGATGATACTTCTCTCTACCAACATGGACAGAAAACTCGTCCTTTACGACACAGAACTCACATGGAAATAACGTAAACAAAAGACCTGACAGGTCCAGAATATGATCATTTGAAGACTATTTTTTCAAATGACAGTAAGGGCAGAGTAATTCATCCACAAAGTAGAGGGTCTCTGTTGCCCACAGAGCCTCCTGGGTTCAGTCCCACTATCAGTTCCTTCCTGAGGCACCTAAGCTAGGTATTGCATTTCTCAGTGAGTTTATTTCTCTACCTTTTAAAACAGACCTCAGACTAGAAACCCATCTCATACAGCTTTTAAAACAATATTTCACTTTAATTTTTTTTTATTGGAGTACAGTTGATTTACAATGTTGTATTAGTTTCAGATGTACAACAAAGTGAATCAGTTACACATATATATCCATTAAGTCATGTCCAATTCTTTGTGACCTGTAGCCCTGCCAGGCTCCTCTGTTCTCCACTAACTCTTGAAGTTTGCTCAGATTCATGTCCATTGAGTCAGTAATGCTATCTAACCATCTCATCCTCTGCCACCCTTTTCTCCTTTTGCCTTCAATCTTTATATATAGTAATATGTATAGGTTAGTCCCCTTAGGGATTTTGGAGGTTGAAATGGGTGATGGATATGAACACTTAGAATGCCACCTGGCAAAGTAAGCTTTCAGTTAATGACAGTAACATCATTCTATGCATAGGATTCCTAAATGCAGAAAGCTGTTCCTGACAGTGGAAATATGTACATATTCAAGGGATAAGAATGTACACCTAATAGGATTTCTGCCATATCAAGTCCTAGGAGGACAGGAAAGCTCTTTTGCAAGGTTCTGTCTTGCTTAGATTTGATTAGTTAGTTGACGTCATAGCCTGGCCTTTTACGAGTGGTAACATGTAAATTACTTTCCTACTGCTTCTTAAAAATATCTAAGAATAATAGAACTTATTTGTTGTCTAAGATGTAGGTGGCTTTTGTAGTACAGGGGTAGGGAACTAAATAACCCAGTTGCTAGAAAGATATATAGGGCTCAGCCTCATTTAATTTTCTAAATCATCAAGTGCCTTCCTGCTATAGATTAGTTTGTTTGCTCTTGTAATTTTCACTTATTAGTGTGAAGAGGGTGTCATTACCGGAAAGGATGATTTATGATGATAATAGGCAAAGTAATTAATATGCATACATAATATAAAGTTAGTATTTGAGGCATTCTGACTGTCTCAATCAACCATAAGGAAAGAAAGCATCATCAGCCTTGTCCGTAACTTTGATTACAACCAAATAATAAACCTAGTCAGCATACTAAAAAGCAGAGACATCACTTTGCCAACAAAGGTCTATCTAGTCAAAGCTATGGTTTTTCCAGTAGTCATGTATGGATGTGAGAGTTGGACTATAAAGAAGGCTGAGTGCCAAATAATTGATGCTTTTGAACTGTAGTGTTGGAGAAGACTCTTGAGAGTCCCTTGGATTGCAGAGAGATCCAACTAGTCAATCCTAAAGGAAATCAGTCCTGAATATTCATTGGAAGGACTGATGCTGAACCTGGAGCTCCAGTACTTTGGCACCTGATGCAAAGAGTCAACCCACTGGAAAAGATCCTGATGCTGGGAAAGATTGAAGGCAGGAGGAGAAGGGGACAACAGAGGATGTGGTGCTTGGATGTCATCACTGACTCAGTGGACATGAGTTTGAGCAAACTTCGGGAGATAATGAAGGACAGGGAAGCCTGGCATGCTGCAGTTCATGGGGTCTCAAGGAGTTGGGCATGAGAGTGACTGAACAACAATGAATATAATGCAACAAAAATATCCAAGTATTCATCTTAAAAATTTGGGCAAACATTAATCTAAATGTTGGTAAATTAAGAGGATAATACTTCTAGTTTCTAATGTGTCATTTCTTATTATAGGTATGACAAATGAAAGAAGGTTGCTACACCACTGAATTCTTTCAAACATTTTTACGAGAGAAGAGAGAATGCAAAAGCCTTTGTGAATGGAAATGTTTAGCTCATCATATTAAATATTCCGTGTTGGGTTGTTGATGACAGCAATAGCTTTGAAAGGGGAGAAGTAAAGTTTTCTTTTATTCAGCAGCTCTTCAACTTTTTGATGCCAGATTTAAACAGATTTCAAACTGCCTCCTGAGAGATTGATTAGGTGGCATTACAGGGAAGAACTTTCCTGAAAATTCAGGATGGTTCTTATTTTAACACAGTTGAATGTGGCTCTTCCCTTTGTTGTTTCACTTGACTTTCTTTAAGTGCCCAGATGGGGTCTGTCTGCTGGGTGCTGTGATTTGCTCCCTTGAGAAATGAAGATTTATAGCCCCATCTTCTGAGAGGGCTGCTGGGATCTGGGCGATCTTGCTATCACTCACTTTGGGTCACAGCAGTGATCTCACTTAGGCCAATTCTTCCTCCAGGGGCAGACCACATCCAGTGACTGGTCACCACTGGGAGGGGTGAAGATCAGAGCCCCTCAACACCAGCTGGGAGAAGTCTTAGGTGTCCAGTTACAAAGCTCCCCATGGGGCAGCTGAGCCCTTCCTGTGACAGCATCTCAGCTGCCCTTCTCTGCCATCTGAGCCTGCTTCGGCCCTGTCCCTGGAACGTAATGGTGAGGCCCCAGGAGGAGGTCTTGGCCAATTTCCTGAATCCTGATCTCCACTCAGAGCCCGCTCTCAGGAAGCCCTGCCCGCAATATTTCGGTCCCTGTGCTGCAGCACACACAGAATCCTTTAGTGATATCTGCTTTGTATTTTTTTCATATAGCATTTTTCTGAACAAAGAGAAAAGTGAGCAAATCGTAACGGTGCAGATCAGCGACTTTTCCCCAGGCTTACGCTCCGCTCCACGCAGGACCCAGAAGAGGAAACAGAATCCGCAGTTCTCAGCACTGTCGTTATTCTGGCTTCTAACACTGTTTCGCCTATCTTTCCACTTGATATAAATAGAATCATGCAGTTTGTGTACCGTGTGAGTTTTGGCTTCTTTCACTCTATGTTGTTTGTGAGATCCATCCATGTTGTTGCATGGACATTATTTCTTCATTGCAGTATAGCATTGATTGTACAAATAGGCCACATCATTCATGTTTTTATGGACATTCATCTTTCCCCCCAATTTGGCTGCTCTGAATAGTACTGCTAATAATGCAATGGTAAGTGTCTTTTGATGAACACATGTATGCATTTCTTAAGATATCCTGTGTCTTAAGAGAACTGTCAGTACATAAGGAACCTATGTATTTTTCAGATTTAGCAGTGGTGCCAGTCTTCCAACATGGTCAGGACAATTCCCATTTCCATTAGGGGTGTATGAGAGGACTGCTTCCACATACCTCCTCCCAATTGGTATACTGTACATCCAGCTTTTCAGGGGACTGTATGGTATTACAGCAGTATGATTTTAAGCCATATTTCACTGAGAATCATGAAATTGAATACATTTTACTATACTATGTAGCTTTTAAGTATTTTCTTCAGTGAAAGTCATATACAAATGTTATTTTTAAATTATTTTGTCTCTTTTCTGAGAGATTTTTTAGGAGCTATCATTTGACTTAATTCAAGTCATTGTTGAATGTGTATTTCTCAAATATCTCCTGCTACTCTGTGGCTTATATATATATTTTTTCACTTAGTGGTAACTTTTGATAAATAGAGTTCTTAAGGTTAGTTCAACCAGATTTATATTTTTTCCATTATAGTTAATACTTTTCATGTTCTAATTAAGAAAACTTTGGTATCTGAAGGTCAAAAAGATTTTTTTTCATGTTTGCCTCTAAAATCTTGATCATCATCACCATTATTTACCTTTCAACACTCAATGCAGGTTTATCTATCTTTTGATGTGACGTGTGGTCAATGTTTATTTATAGCAATATACTCTGACCTCAAGGAAGAAGAAAAACTTCAAATAAGCAATCTAAACTTATACCTAAAGCAACTAGAGAAAGAACAAACAAAACTCAAAATTAGTAGAAGAAATTTTAAAGATCAGAGCAGAAATAAATGAAATAAAGTCTAAAAATACAATAGAAAAGATCAATGAAATCAGAAAATAATCTTTGAAAAGCTAAACAAAATTGATAAACCTTTAGCCAGACTCATCAAGATAAAAGGGAGAGTGGCAAAACTGCTGAATAACATTCTTGCAGCACTATTCAATCTTCATTATTTCTATTTCAGATTGCAACCTGTTCTGAATTATTTTTAGTAATGGTTGCTTAATTGCTGACCCACATATGTATAAGGCCAAGTGTAATAATATTCACAATGACATATTCCTAATAATATACCATACTGTGCTCAAGAAAATCCATGATGTCATTTATTACAAAAACAGGATTTTCAGATTTGCAATAATCATAAAAGTTATGTAGAAACCTATCTTTTAATAGGAGACATTTACTTAAATCATGCAATGGTTTTGAATCTCAATTAGCAAGTTAATAATATCTGGAGGACTTTATTGGTATAAAAGCTAGTCACTTAGATTCTGGTAGGTTAAAACAACCTTGCAAAGGACAGAAAGGCAAATCACTCTCTCACACACACAGAGGCATGCACTCACACACACACTGCCTAGTATAACGGAAAGAGCATATGCTTTGGATATATTAAGTAGTTTAAATATTTCCCACTTTTATAGACTCAACTATGTCTGCTTCACTATCCAATATTTATTATTGTACTCTGCATACTTGCATGCTCAGTCACTCAGTTGTGTCTGATTCTCCATGACCCGTGGACTATAGCTTGCCAGGTTCCTCTGTCCATGGAATTTCCCAGGTAAGAATGCTAGAGTGGGTAGCCATTTCCTTCTCCAGGGAATCTTCCTTACCAGAGATCCAACCCACATCTCTTGTGTCTCCTGAATTGGTAGGAGGATTCTTTACCATTAGTGACACCTGGGAAGTCCATTGTACTCTGAACTGTCCCCAAGTTTTAGATAATTTAGTACTAGTGCCATGTAAATATGAGGTAGCTATATATTTTTGATAGACACCAAAGATATGAATAACCTCACTGAAGTCTCACAACAGAGTATGTTGACACCAATCTAAACATAAAAATTATCTATAAAACTGGTTTAATTGAATTAAGGACGCAGTTAACATTTCTGAGTACATACTTCTCAGCAGAACTATACTCTATAATGTCATCTTACAGGATAGTTGTAGCGATCCTTTCAGGTAGGTGTTACTATTTCTATTTCAGATACAAAGATTGTGAGATTCAAAAATGTCGAGGAATTGACCAAATTCGCACTTACAGGAGTGGAAGTTACTAATGCCGGATTTATCTGAATGCAAAGTACATGTACTTTCCATGACTATGCTAATCAATATTTGAAGAGTGTGTTCCAGTGCCTCCATGAGATGATTCTAATATATAGCATTTTATGTTCTTTAAACTGTTTTCAAGTGCTGTAGACACTCTTGCTTTCCCTAGGAAAGGACTAATATTTACTGGGTACCTATATATGAGTAATGGGTAAATACATACATCTACACTGACATACTCAAAGTAATATACTTAAGATACTTTATACTAAAAGTAAATATAAAATGTATAGTTGATGCTTCATATTTTGTCTTTAATGATTTTCTTTGCTTATTTCTACTTACTCAAGATTTATTTATTTGATTTCTGGCATTGACATGGAAGAGAGTTTATGAAGAGTAAGAACATATGTTTGATCCAAAACAACTGCAGTTTAGTGAAGAAATACATTTATAAACAAGTAATTACTATAAAAAGTGGTCCCTAATGTTTCAAATGTAATACTTCTTTTTCTCCCTAACATATGGTCCTAATCATTTAGGAAAGTTGATACAATTTTAAGGAAATAAATGGTTTTCAACTCTCTCATACAATCTGAGCTGCCTGTGTCTATAAAAATGGCATGAATGTACATTACTTTACAAATTATCATGTGCATTATTTGATATATTGCTTTTCTCAAGTATTTCTGGTTTCAACTGATCCCTTCAAATTTATTTAGTGTCTTTCTTTTAACCTAGGAGATACACTGAGAAACTAATTCCAGCTTTTTTTTTTTTTTTAATACAAGAAAAATGTGTCAGTTTGGTTTGGTTCTTTTTCTGAGTGGCTGGAATTCAATTCTGAGATGTTTTGTACTTTGGCTTCTAAGGCTACATTTCTTGGACTTTAACTAAAGCATCTGAAAGATCAGATTCAAGAAAAACTGTAAGCAACTGGTTTTGTCTCCCACTGCTTTTATATAAATTGTCTCTTTAAACCTCCTAAGTCTATTATAGATAAAAAATACACTGAACCATCAAACAGAAAGGGAGCATTGAATAATGTCACAGGGTGGTTTTATTTCTATCACCCCCAGATGTCTCTCGAGTCCAAGATTCTGGGAGTTAATATTTGATTTTGAGCATGAGTTGGTCTCAACCAGAAGGCAGATGGTTGCAGAAGTTTGTTCCAACAAGTGGCCAGCAATTGAAGTTGTACCACCAGGATGTCAGGGTGGTAAGTTATATTCAGCAGAAAAGGTAAACACTTTCCAACAAAACATTATGAGGTTACCAAAACTCTATTGAGATGTTTTAAGTCATCAACTTTCCAGAGAAAAACTAATTTAAGAATATTCTAGGAGGTAGGAGAAATAATCAAGCAAACACTAGGGATCTCTTTTGCGGCTTCTTTTGGGACTAGTCTACATGTTCTAACAGTCCCTGCAAATGTAAGTTTTAAACCTGTTCTTTTGATAGTTCTCTTTAGACATATCTCTATCAGCCTTGATGATTTTTCACAGAAAAGGAGAACCTAATATGAGCAAGTATTAAATTTCATGTATACTAAATTTTATTGGAAAGATAAGCAAAACACTAACTCATTATGTGACTGCCTAATATATTTCCCTTAACTTCCTTTACAAGGCCTTAATTTAGATTAAAAACATCCTAAAACTGAGAAAAAGAAATTTTTTTCTTTCTTTGTCTAGAAAACTGATTCAGTTTATTGGGTTATCTGACATTTCACATCATGTACTAGAGCTTAGATTATAAAGGGGCAAATAATTACGGAGTTTAACTCAAATCATAAAATATTTATCTAGTGTTGACTGTGGATGGAGAACTAGGTGGAAAGTCAATCTTTCGGTTCTCCAAGAATCTGAATAAACCTAAATTCTTAAATTCCTTTTCATTAGGCAAGATGAATGAGGATCAGGAGGCAGTTTGGGGTTAGCAGAGTATATATAGAATGGATAAAAAGCCAGGTCCTACTGTATCGCACAGGGAACTATATTCAATATGGTGTAATAAAACCATATTGAAAAAGACGAAAAAGAATATAAATATATGTATAACTGAATCATTTTATGGTATAGCAGAAATTCACACATTTTAAGTCAACTATACTTCATTAACTTTTTTTTTTTAAGGGAAAAAAAGAGTGGTTCACAGTATGTGGGTTTAGTAAACCAGAAAAAGTTATATTAACCAAATGGATTATACAGTACACTTTCCCAGCAGTTATGACTGAGGGAGTAGCTTTTCTAACATTTAACTATTACATGGTAAGGATGTAGTGTAAACCTGATGTAATCCCTCATTTTAGCTAGGGTCCTAACATTTTCCTAGGAAAATCCTGCACGGTTATTACAAATAGAGATTCTTTTTCTCATGATCCAGGAAAACTTTCAGCATAAATCAACTTCCAGGGCAAATTACCTTCACGCTGAAAATGATTAGAATCTCAGAGTTAAATTACACATTTGAGTTTTAGGTAAAATTTAATTTCACCCTTTAAAGCTCTTGTTTCCACCAAAAATATCTTTATACTCAATCAATCTATAGCTCAGGGAAGGAGGCTTATGAGACTAGCATCAGAAATACTACACATTGAAGGGAAATGATTTACCATAGCCATGAATGCATTTTCTAGCATGCTGTGTGCTGGTTGACTTTTATTGAGTAATTATGTTGAATCTTCTCCTAAACCTTTTGTTTCCAGGGCAGCTCCATCTTTTGCATAAAGCACCATCAGTATGCCTTTCTCATCCATCATCCACGTGACAGCTTCAATGGTGTGCTGAAGCAACAGCTCGTCAGGGCAGCGGTGCCCTGTGATGATTTATCATAGAAACGTAGCATCAGAGGGTGGCAGCAGGATAATTTATGGCCAGAAGCCTTCAGGAGTGATATGCAGGAACATACTTAGTTACACAAGGAGGGGGAGGGAAACGTGGAAGTTTTGCTTTAGCAGACATGTGTCCTAAGCCTTATCAGGTGACATTTGTAGGTGATAACTTTCATTCTTTCAGTATGTAACTGGACATCTGCCTATAGTTGGTCTTCCAAATGTATTCAGAAAGTATAAACCCTTTATAAACACAATTCAGATTTTGCTTTTACAGGAGTTCATGTACACCCATGGCGGATTCATGTCACTGTATGCCAAATCCAATACAGTACTGTAAAGTAAAATAAAGTAAAAATAAATAAANTAAATTGTCTCTTTAAACCTCCTAAGTCTATTATAGATAAAAAATACACTGAACCATCAAACAGAAAGGGAGCATTGAATAATGTCACAGGGTGGTTTTATTTCTATCACCCCCAGATGTCTCTCGAGTCCAAGATTCTGGGAGTTAATATTTGATTTTGAGCATGAGTTGGTCTCAACCAGAAGGCAGATGGTTGCAGAAGTTTGTTCCAACAAGTGGCCAGCAATTGAAGTTGTACCACCAGGATGTCAGGGTGGTAAGTTATATTCAGCAGAAAAGGTAAACACTCCAACAAAGCATTATGAGGTTACCAAAACTCTATTGAGATGTTTTAAGTCATCAACTTTCCAGAGAAAAACTAATATAAGAATATTCTAGGAGGTAGGAGAAATAATCAAGCAAACACTAGGGATCTCTTTTGCGGCTTCTTTTGGGACTAGTCTACATGTTCTAACAGTCCCTGCAAATGTAAGTTTTAAAGCTGTTCTTTTGATAGTTCTCTTTAGACATATCTCTATCAGCCTTGATGATTTTTCACAGAAAAGGAGAACCTAATATGAGCAAGTATTAAATTTCATGTATACTAAATTTTATTGGAAAGATAAGCAAAACACTAACTCATTATGTGACTGCCTAATATATTTCCCTTAACTTCCTTTACAAGGCCTTAATTTAGATTAAAAACATCCTAAAACTGAGAAAAAGAAATTTTTTTCTTTCTTTGTCTAGAAGACTGATTCAGTTTATTGGGTTATCTGACATTTCACATCATGTACTAGAGCTTAGATTATAAAGGGGCAAATAATTACGGAGTTTAACTCAAATCATAAAATATTTATCTAGTGTTGACTGTGGATGGAGAACTAGGTGGAAAGTCAATCTTTCGGTTCTCCAAGAATCTGAATAAACCTAAATTCTTAAATTCCTTTTCATTAGGCAAGATGAATGAGGATCAGGAGGCAGTTTGGGGTTAGCAGAGTATATATAGAATGGATAAAAAGCCAGGTCCTACTGTATCGCACAGGGAACTATATTCAATATGGTGTAATAAAACCATATTGAAAAAGATGAAAAAGAATATAAATATATGTATAACTGAATCATTTTATGGTATAGCAGAAATTCACACATTTTAAGTCAACTATACTTCATTAACTTTTTTTTTTTAAGGGAAAAAAAGAGTGGTTCACAGTATGTGGGTTTAGTAAACCAGAAAAAGTTATATTAACCAAATGGATTATACAGTACACTTTCCCAGCAGTTATGACTGAGGGAGTAGCTTTTCTAACATTTAACTATTACATGGTAAGGATGTAGTGTAAACCTGATGTAATCCCTCATTTTAGCTAGGGTCCTAACATTTTCCTAGGAAAATCCTGCACGGTTATTACAAATAGAGATTCTTTTTCTCATGATCCAGGAAAACTTTCAGCATAAATCAACTTCCAGGGCAAATTACCTTCACGCTGAAAATGATTAGAATCTCAGAGTTAAATTACACATTTGAGTTTTAGGTAAAATTTAATTTCACCCTTTAAAGCTCTTGTTTCCACCAAAAATATCTTTATACTCAATCAATCTATAGCTCAGGGAAGGAGGCTTATGAGACTAGCATCAGAAATACTACACATTGAAGGGAAATGATTTACCATACCCATGAATGCATTTTCTAGCATGCTGTGTGCTGGTTGACTTTTATTGAGTAATTATGTTGAATCTTCTCCTAAACCTTTTGTTTCCAGGGCAGCTCCATCTTTTGCATAAAGCACCATCAGTATGCCTTTCTCATCCATCATCCACGTGACAGCTTCAATGGTGTGCTGAAGCAACAGCTCGTCAGGGCAGCGGTGCCCTGTGATGATTTATCATAGAAACGTAGCATCAGAGGGTGGCAGCAGGATAATTTATGGCCAGAAGCCTTCAGGAGTGATATGCAGGAACATACTTAGTTACACAAGGAGGGGGAGGGAAACGTGGAAGTTTTGCTTTAGCAGACATGTGTCCTAAGCCTTATCAGGTGACATTTGTAGGTGATAACTTTCATTCTTTCAGTATGTAACTGGACATCTGCCTATAGTTGGTCTTCCAAATGTATTCAGAAAGTATAAACCCTTTATAAACACAATTCAGATTTTGCTTTTACAGGAGTTCATGTACACCCATGGCGGATTCATGTCACTGTATGCCAAATCCAATACAGTACTGTAAAGTAAAATAAAGTAAAAATAAATAAATAAAAAATAAATAAATAAAAAAAAAGAAAGAAAAGAGACAGAAATTGCTCCATGTTAGGGACACTCTGGAATTTGTCCCTACCACATTTTCTAGAAGGCTGTGCAGCTTAAAAAACTTTACTCTAGAAAACCATTGTCTTATATGAAATAAGTCTGAAAGCCTAGTAAGTGATGACTATTCCACCTGGAAAATTAATGCGAGAAAACCAGCCTACAATTTTAAGATGGAATGTTTATAAAATTCAAGGATTAAGCAGACATTTCACCATTTTAACATAGGTTGCAATAATGTTGTCGTGTAATTTTCAGGGAAGACATTCAGTGAAGTTCTCAGGTTTTAAGACATCTCAGTAAAATGAGATACTAAGGCAACGTCCAAGCTTTCAGAATATCTAACCTTTTATTTTCATGGGTTTTTGAAATGATAAGACTAATTAAAAAGTGTCATTGGGGATGTTGATTTTATTCATTTTTTTGGTGGATAATTCAATTTGTCATATTCTGAAGCCATAATTTTTTATGGCTGATGTTTGATTGCCTCAGTCATATCTGAGGTGAGGAGTGGAACGTTAAAATAGGTCCATTTGGGGAAGCACCAGGCCATCTCCACTAATGAGCTCTACTTTTGGAAGGACAGAGTGTGTCCTGGGCCTGATTTAGATGTGGCCTACTTCTTGAAGGTGCTGTTCAGTTAGAAATATCTCCTGGCAAATCTCCCAACACAGCATTTGTCAAGGTCTTATCAATCCTCAGTCCCAATTGAATGAGAAATATTTCCTGTGTGAGTTGTTTCTTATCCAAGAGGCAGAAAACTGTTGTCACCAACCTTATTGGACTATAAAAAGAAGTTTTCAAGGGATGAAACTGTCCATTTTGCAGCCCAGTTGTAGTTTTGATAGCCTTAGAAGGCAGTACCTTATTTTAGAAATGTTGAGAAATTTAGGATATGATATTTCCTCAATTCCTTCCCATCCAGGCTGTGCTCCTAAACCAGACTTTTTTAGTGTAACTTCAGTAGCACTTACTTTTACACAATACGTCACTGTAGTTTATCTATTTACGTGGATGTCTTCTCCCACAGGCTTTAAGCTTTTTGAGGACAAGAGTTATGTTTTCTCCTTTTCTGTATTCTCCAGGGTAGTGCATAACAAGTGCTCAATCGATACGAGCTGAAATTTTATTACCTACAGTGGCTTGAAGTATGTAGATCTTGTAAGAATTTCGCTTATTTCCACCTTAGTGTTTTTCCTGTGTTTGGCTGATGATAACATATACTGGATTTAGTTCACAAACGCATTGAAAACACCATTTTGTCAAGGTTGCTAATATCACCCATTCAGACTAGAAGAGTAGAGTCACGTATGTGCATACTTGCAACAGAATATATTAAATGTGGCCAGAACAATAGCCATAATAATGATCTGTCCGAGTAATCAAAAAACTATTATAAATAGTAATGACTGAAGTAATTCACAAGTAATGAAAACCACACGTGTGCTTCCTAAGTGGAGTGCACTGTGTTTAGTGATTCCTACAGATCTTTGAATTAAATATGTACCTTCACTCTGTGATTACTAACCCAACTTTACAGAGATTGAAGATAGTTTAAAGAGGATGGCACTTCATCAAAGATATACAAATAGTACATGGTGTGGCAAAGATTCAATCCCAGGCCTGTCTAACTTGAGCCTAAACTCTAACTACTTTTAAGCATTTTATTGAAGATATGTCCAGGTACTCTGAGGGTACAGGAAAGGAATTTCTGGAGGGGCTTACTTAAACTGAGTCTTGGACTTTATCCTCTGGTTATGAAGGAGTTAAAGAGCTTTAAAGGAGAATGATACTGTCAAATTTGTGTTTTCTGTTGGCTAACGCTGGTTACAGGAGAATTCATTTAAGGGAAGTAAGAGTAGAGATGTTTCAACAGAGTGGCTTCAGGACTTGGCCAAACCTCAGAATAACTGGAAGACCTACAACAGCAGAGTATTAATAACACTGGCCCCACCCTTAGAGATGGTGTAGGATAAGTGAGGGCCTCCCTGCCAGCATTTGCATTTCTAGTTTTCTGGTGACGTTAATACTGCTGGTCTAGAGACCACACTTTGAGAACCACCAGTTTTGATGGCATCAGTTAAGGACTGCAATGATGAGGACTCACATTAAGGATATACAAGAAGGGTGCAGAGGTGGGATAACTGTGAAAAATATTTAGACACTGAGAGTTCAGTTTCCAGGAATGAGACAATACTTGCATGTGAGTTTTGAAAAAAATTAAGTCTGGCAGGGTCCTCATATTTTTAGGTTGGGGAGATGGTATTAATGCAGATAAAAAAATCAAAGGGGACTATTTTTGAAAGATCAAGGAAGATGTGACATTTGGGATTTTGAGGTTTGACATTGTTGAGAGAGAATTCTCCGAGTCTCTTTATGTTTGTGCTTTTCCTATAAAAACTTTTGTTCTATCTTTTCAAGCATATATGCATACCAAACATAGATACAGTTGGGCTTCCCTGGGGGCTCAGCTGGTAAAGAATCCGCCTGCAGTATGGGAGATCTGGATTCAATCCCTGGGTGGGGAAGATCCCTTGGAGAAGGGAACTGCTACTCACTCCAGTATTCTGGCCTGGAGACTTCCATGGACTAGTCCATGGGGTGGCAAAGAGTAGGACAACAACTGAACGACTTTCATTTTCACTTCACTCACACCAAACATGGATACAATGTTTTCCCCAAGGCAAAGATAGATTTGTGGAGAGGGTTGGCACGACCGGAAGTCCTGCTTCTTGCTCTGCCATGAGTAATAAGTTGTTTGTTTCCGATCCAAGAGTCTCGTGTCTCCTACCAAGATCCATGAGCATGTGACAGGCTAACTTCTTGGCTTGCCAGTCAGATACAATTTTAGATATTTCACAGTTCTTGGCAGACTTGTTTGTGAGACATTCTAGTGGATATAACCAGGAGGAAGATAGATAAGAGTCTGATGCTCAGGGAAACAGATTTGAAGATACAATTTTGCCAGTCTTTGGTACACAAGTGAATAGGATAATATGATTAAAGAAGATCAGCCAAGGAGTCCACATAGATTCAAGCAGACTGTTGGTTAACAACAGAGAAGAACTAAGGTTTTATTTCAAGGTCCTATCACAGTACTGGATTATGACAGTAAAAGTTCTATGGTCTTACCTATGTGTGGGAAAGGGAGGTAGGGATGAAATATCAGGGAATTATTCTTTTGGAACTAAAATCAAAGCAGTTGATTTTCAGTTATTTATACTATTTAAAAACTTTTATAATATAAAAATATTTAAAATAGGACAAGGAAGTTGGTAAGAAGACAGAAAATAAGAATGAACTACAAAGAAAGGGTGGCTCAGACAGTAAAGCGTCTGCAATGTGGGAGACCCGGGTTCGATCCCCGGGTCGGGAAAATCCCCTGGAGAAGGAAATGGCAACCCACTCCAATACTCTTGCCTAGAAAATTTCATGGATGGAGGAGCCTGGTGGGCTACAGTCCATGGGGTCGCAAAAAGTCGGACACGACTGAGCGACTTCACTCACTCATAAAGAAAGCAGCCACTGATCCATGTAATGGCATAGATCTATCTCAAAGACATTAAATCCAGTGAGAGAAGCCAGACACAGAAGTCTACTGACTATACAGTTTCACATATAGAAAATCCTTTAAAAAAACAAAAGTATAGGGAAATAAAGTTGGTTGTAGTTATCTAAGGCCTGAGCAAAGAAGGCTACAGCCTGCAAGAGGGGCACAGCTAAACTTTACTGGGCCATGGCCGTGTTTCGTGTCTTGATTGTGGTAACTGTACTTCTGTATATTGTTGTTGTTGTCATGTTCAACTCTTTGTGACCCCTTGGACTGTAGCCCTCCAGGTTCCTCTGTCCATGGGATTTCCCAGGCAAGAATACTGGAGTGGGTTGCATGTTTTCCTCTCCAGGGGATCTTCCTGGACCAGGAATAGAATGCACATCTCTTTTATTGGCTGACAGATTCTTTACTGCTAAACCACCAAGGAAGCCCACACTACTATATATATTTGTCTAAATTACTCAAATTGTGCACCTAAAATTTATGAAATTTCACATAAATTATGCCTTAAAGCTGATTAAAAAGGAACTAAGTAAAAAGTTTCAAGGTTATTATGCATAAGCTAATGTCTTCTTTTTGTATTTTATTAAAATATCAAATCTTAAAGATTCCAACATGAGTCTAACTTTTATGTCAGTAGAAATTTCTTCCTTTTGATCTTCAATCACCTAATGTCAGCTCTCGTACAA
>SJYX01019387.1:298550-308820 GCA_006410675.1 Oreotragus oreotragus | reverse complement strand
CGATGTTGGCATCATTTAGATGAACTCATCACATTTCTTTAGTTTCTCTACCTTGAACTGACACCATGTTAGTTTTTGTATTGCTTCTTAATATGTCTTCTGAGTTATGAGTATTTTATTCCCTTGGAATATGTCACCTTAACAAACTATTCAACTGTATATGCTCTTTCAGCTCTGAAATCTTAAGATGACAGGATATTGATTATGTCCCCACAGAGAAATGTTTTAAATTAATCTTTTTATTGGAGCATAGTTACTAGAAAAGGTTGTATTAGTTTCTGCTGTATGGCAAAGTGAATCAGCTATATATATATATATATATATATATATATATATATACACACATATATCCTTCTTTTTGTATTTCCTTCACTTTTCGGTCATCACAGAGCATCGGGTAGAGTTCCCCCATGCTATATAGTAAGTGCTCATTCACTTCAGTTCACTTACTCAGTTGTGTCTTACTCTCCGCTACCCCATGGACTGCAGCACGCCAGGCTCCCCTGTCCATCACCAGCTCCTGGAGCTTGCTCAAACTCATGTCCGTCAAGTCGGTGATGCCAACTCAGGTTCTCATTAGTAATCTATTTCATAGTAGTAGTGTGTATATGTCAGTCACAATCTCCCAGTTCATCTCACCCCATCTTCTCCCCTTGGTATCCATACGGTAGTTCTCTACACCTGTGTCTCTATTTCTGCCTTGCAAATAAGTTTATATGTATAATTTTTCTAGATTCCACATATAAGTGATAGGTTATGATATTTGGTTTTCCCAAAAGAGAAATTATTAAGGAGTCCAGAATATCAAGACAATGTCTATGTGAATATTTGAGTCAGGCTGTTTTGGAAACACATACCTAGTTCAAAGAGAACTATATATTTTTATTATTTAGAAAATATGAACTCTAGTTCTAATTATGACTTTAGGGTTTTCCTTGGCTGAGTCATTTAACAAGTCTGCCTCAGTTTATCTTTAAATTGACTATAATCATATTTTCATACAAAACTGTGTCCAAGAAGTAAGAAAAGAATATTTGGGAAGGCAATAATGAACAAGTTATTTTGATAAATGTCTGACAATTGCATGTAGTAAAGAGTCAGATGCCATGATTTTCATTTTCTGAATGTTGAGCTTTAAGCCAACTTTTTCACTCTCCACTTTCACTCGGCCACCTCATGCGAAGAGTTGACTCATTGGAAAAGACTCTGATGCTGGCAGGGATTGTGTGCAGGAGGAGAAGGGGACGACAGAGGATGAGATGGCTGGATGGCATCACTGACTCGATGGACGTGAGTCTAAGTGAACTCTGGGAGTTGGTGATGAACAGGGAGGCCTGGCGTGCTGTGATTCAAGTCGGACACGACTGAGCGACTGAACTGAACTGAAAGGGTCAGAATTACAGGGCAGTTTAATTGAATGGCTTCTCATTACTCAAAATTACTAAACTCTCAGTACCTTGCTTTAAAGTGTATTATCTATTTATGCATTAAAAAATTATTATATAGTTCCGATTAGGGTTGTGTCAGTTGCTGTGGGGTGAATTGGAGAAGGGGAAAGTATTGATGTATACTGCTGAGCAGAATGAATTCAGTCCTGGTTCTCACATGGCTTAGAGTACAGAGGGAAGTAGGCATCAATCAAATCCATATTCTGACAAAGGAATTGAAAAAGAAGATTTTATAGATTCATGCTATCCAATACTATCTCTAAGTGGTTTGAAAACAGTGAGGCAAAATGCAAGAAATTAGATCTGCAATCAGACAATATATAAACTTCTTAATCACATAGTTGAGTTCAGTTGCTCAGTCGTGTCTGACTCTTTGTGACCCCATGGACTGCAGCAAGCCAGGCTTCCCTGTCCATCACCAACTCCCGAAGCTTACTCAAACTCTTGTCCATTGAGTCGGTGATGCCATTCAATCATCTCATCCTCTGTCATCCCCTTCTCCCCCAGTCTTCAATCTTTCCCAGCATCAGGGTCTTTTCAAATGAGTCACTTTTTCACATCAGGTGGCCAAAGTATTGGAGTTTTAGCATCAGTCCTTCCAATGGATATTCAGGACTGATTTCCTTTAGGATGGACTGGTTTGCCTCCTTGAAGTCCAAGGGACTCTCAAAAGTCTTCTCCAACACCACAGTTCAACACCATCATCAATTCTTCACACAATTCTTAATCACATAGAGCCAGTTTCATATCTACAGATTTTTCTTTGATGTTCCCCTAAAAGTGATCTTTAGAAGGAAATGCTAGTAATTGAAAAATTTCTGAATTGCATATTTTTACTTGATGTAGGTATCATGTATTTTCAAGGATTTTTAAAAATAGATACTGTAGGAAATAAAAATAATCTCAACTATTCATTTCTGCTTCTCAGTCACTCAGTTGTGTCCAACTCTTTGTGACTCTGTGGACTGTAGCCCGCCAGGCTCCTCTGTCCATGACATTTTCCAGGCAAGAATAGTGGAGTGAGTTGTCTTTACTTCTTCAGGGAATCTTCCGAACCCAGGAATCAAACCTGCATCTCCTGCATTGGCAGGCAGATTCTTTAGCACTGAGCCACATTCAGATACAATTCACATGTATCTTGGTACAACTATACTCATGTTATAACACTTGGTTATTTAGGGCAATACTGCTCAGTGTTCTATTTCTACAGGGTTTAATATGATTTTGATATGTATTAATTTATAGAAACCATGTTGCATATGGGAAATAGATACATGTATACCTGAGAAATAGTAATTCAATCAGTAAGCAATCATTGAGAACATATCCATGTGAACACATATGTATATGCCACATTTTTATGCTATTTAATTTTATATTTATCATGTAATAATATCAGTAATATTATTTTATGAAATTGATTAGAATAAGAACTTAATTTTGAAATGTGTGCCTTATCTTCTGACTCATGTAATTATAACAATCTAGTTATTATAAGCAACCATATACCACTTAAATACAAAAACATTGGGTATATTTCAAGCCATCTTACATCATAACTGTGTTAGCAATCAAATTTACTCTTTGTAATTCAGTATCTGTGTCATTTTCTGAGAAAAGGAGGTCAAAATTTTACATATTGATGAGTGTTCATTTTAAAAAAATATTAGAATTTAAAAATCCCTTTATTTGACCAATGTAATATATTTAATTTTTTAAGTGATGAAAAAGAGATTTAAAAGTTTGTGTACACCCATGGCAGATTCATGTCAATGTATGGCAAAACCAATACAGTATCATAAAGTAAAAAAAAATAATAATAATTAAAAAAATTAAAAAGAAAAATAGAAGGAAATGAAGATTTTAAAAAGTTATATTAAAGTTTATAACAATGCATCATATTTTTATGGATATAGATGATATAAGGTAACATTAGACATTATGCTGACTTAAAATCAATGTGCATATGATACAGTAAGAGCAGCTGACTGTATCAGTGTCCTACTGGGGCTGTAACAAATAATTTGCAATTTATTGGCTTAAAATAACACAAATTTATTTTCTTACATTTATGCAGACTAGAAGTCTGACACTGGCACCATTAGGGTAAAATCAAGTTTTCAGCAGGGTTGGGTGTCATTCTGAAGCCTCCAAGGGAGAATCCATTTCCTTGCCTTTCCCAGTTTCTGGCCCTTTCCCTCCGTCTTCAGAACCTGAAACCTTCTCTGTTTATGCTTCTGTAGTTACAGCTCCCTCTGACTCTTCTCTTCTGCCATAATCTATGTAATAGATTATAACTCTTTCTCATATCGGGGTTATAAATCTATCTCATATCTGGGGTTCACCAGGATAATCCAGAATAATCTCTCCCATATCATGCTCTTATATTCTTATACCTTTTAAGTTCCTTTGCATGTGATGGACCATATTTGCAGATTCAGAAGATTATGACATGGGCATCTTTAGGAATGGGGGCATTATTCAATTCTCCAGGATTTGTATGGAACTAAAGGGCTTCCCTACTGGCTCAGTGGTAAAGAATCCACCTGCCAATGCAAGAGACATGGGTTCAATCCCTGGGTCAGGAAGATACCCCTGGAGAAAGAAATGTCAACCCACTCCAGTATTCTTGTCTGGGAAATCCCATGGACAGAGGGGACTCATGGGCTACAGTCCACTGGGTCTCAGAAGAGTAAGACATGACTTAGTGACTAAATAGCAACAACAATGTCACTAAAATGTACCTTGATTAGTTTAATGCTTTCACTATGTAAATCAAGAAACATTTGTTAAGAGTTATTATAGTCAGTACTGTACTAGGAAATGCAGATGCAGAGAAAGAATAGATTATGCTATTTCAATGGGTTAAAGTCTAGCAGGAAATATTAGTAAACTAACAGAGGACCTTTGCCGAGAAAGGTCCATCAAGCCAAAGCTATGGTTTTTCCATTAGTCATGTATGAATGTGAGAGTTGGACCATAAGGAAAGCTGAGCACTGAAGAATTGATGCTTTTGAACTGTGGTGCTAGAGAAGACTCTTGAGAGTCCCTTGGACTGCAAGGAGCTCCAATCAGTCTATCCTAAAGGAGGTCATTCCTGAATAGTCATTGGAAGGGCTGAAGCTGAAACTCCAATATTTGGCCACCTGACTCACTGGAAAAGATCCTGATATTGGGAAAGATTGAAGGCGGGAGATAGGGATGACAGAGGATGAGATGGTTGGATGGCATTATTGACTCAAAGGACATGAATTTGAGTAAACTCCAGGAGTTGGTGATAGACAGAGAGGCCTGGCATGCTGCAGTCCATGGGGTCACAGAAAGTCAGACATGCCTGAGCAACTGAACTGAACAGAGGTAGTGCAATGTCTAGGTGAACATATAAATACATCAGGCTCAGGTGAGTGGACATTAAGGGAGTTCAGGAAAGTCTTTCCCAAAAAAGTGATCTATGAACTTATTTTGAAGGCAAATAAGAGTTAACTCAGCAAAGAAGGAAAAGAGCTCTTCAAGTATATAATATTCTTTAAACAATCTAGTCCCCATAGGTTTAAAATGAGCATTAGAGTTCTATCTTAATAAAACTCATCATTACATTCATGACAATTGTTTCTGTAAAGAAGATCACTTGGCACTTTTCAACTAAATATGAAGTGTACTGTAATGTAAACTTAATTTTCTACTTTACATTTCACCCACCTGTTTAAGTCGCTTCTTGATAGAATGTTCATGGTTATTTTCCCTTTTAGGAAATTCAGTTCTATTTTAAGACATACTTCTGTGCTAAGTGCAAACCGTGATGGGAAATAATCACTTTCATAAGCAAAGATGAGATTCTCCAGAACCTTCTCAGAAGGCTCTGCTATTCATCTCTCTTTTCCTCTTCATTTCCACTACTGCTTCCCCAAAATACACAATTTTAGCTTGCAGACAGGCAGTGTGCCCAGTCCATAAGCTTTCAAAAGGTTCCTCACTTAACCTTTCTTTAATGTTGAACTCTTCTGATGTGGTAGCTTCTTATAGACCTGTGTGAATCTCCAAGTTAGCAATGGACATTTTAGGGAGAGGCATACTATTTGTTTTAAAATCCCATAACCTAGTAGACTATAGAGCAAAATCTCACACCCGATTTTCAAACTAGCATTTTGCACAGTATGTATTTGTAATATGATAGTTAGCAACAAAATGAGATAGGTGCCATAACTGGAGGATAATTGCTTTACAATGTTGTGTTGGTTTCTGCTGTACAGCAACACGAATCAGCTGTACGTATACGTATATCTTGCCCATCATGTTGAGCCTCCCCTGACCCATCCCGCCCCTCTAGGTTGTCACAGAGCACCAAGCTGAGGTAGGTGCTGTGTTATTTGCTTCAGTAGATGGGGAAACTGAAGCTTACTGAGATTGATCAACTTGCTCAAATTCTCTTTATTAGTAATTACTAGAATCTGGATTCTCACTTCTTTCCTTTAACCCCTGTGCAATTCTGCCCTGCTTGGTTAGGTGGACCAAGGAGAGGGACTTGATTACTCTTGACAAAACCTCAAAGCTTTCAGGAATGCCCAGCCTCCTCAAGGAAGAAAGAATTCTTCAACAAAGCACATGTGATAGAAAGCACTTAAGAGATGGACCAATTTTAGGTCAGAAATCAGTGGAGGGACACAACCCAAGATATCTTTTCAACAGTTAACCTACTCCTGTCTCCGTTTTATGGAAAATACCCCATTATTACTCTCAGTGATTTTGCTTTTATTTTTCTTCTGCTCCCAAGTGACTTTGACAAACCTAACATTTACTATCCCCACAAATAAATGTTTCATTTTGAATTCATTTCATTGACAAAACACAACTCTTATACCCACCATTGACACTGAACAGAAAAGAAAATCAGTGTAGCAATTTAGAAGGAAAAAGAGGAAAAAATAATAAAGTGTTTTCAGAGTGTGGGAAAGAAAGAGTCAATTAAACATACCCTCGGCTGAACACGAGATGAATGAATGATGACTCAAGACTTAGGTACCATCATGTTTTGCTGGGCTGTGCAGGGAACTGTGGACTTTGTGGCAAAACTGCCTTGATTTCTCCGGCCTTATTCTCTGACTGGTTCAGGAATTAAGTTAATATTAGGTACCAGGCTTTAATATCCTGGGTGTCAGAAGAGAAGATCTGAGTGAAGTATTTTCTTCTTAATTAGTAGAGCTTGCTAGATTGCCCAGGGTGACTCAACATTATCAAAAACTTCCTACTTATTTCAAGGATTAAGACCCTAGGGAGGTCATGACTTCCTGTAACCTACAGAGAATCCTGTTACTAATATAAGAATATAATTGGCCTGAGGATTATACAGTTTGTTATTAAAAGAACAGAAGTTTTGTTTCAGCCTTTAATTTGGTAATGGAATTGGAGCCAAAGTCAATCAGTAGAAGATGATAAGAGCTGTGTTAAGAGGTAAATGGCAGGTCAGTAATCCCATCTTTTTAAAAGTGAGAATTACCTGGTTCTCAGGATCATTAAAACAGATTAATTGGTACAAAAGAGAAGTTAAGACATCTGGGCATGTGTAACACAATTTAAACAGGTAATCTTATCTCAACTTTTGAATACCTCTGTCTTACTCCTTGGAAGAAAAGTTATGACCAACCTAGATAGTGTATTCAAAAGCAGAGACTTTACTTTGCTGACTAAGGTCCATCTAGTCAAGGCTATGGTTTTTCCTGTGGCCATGTACGGATGTGAGAGTTGGTCTGTGAAGAAGGCTGAGCGCCGAAGAATTGATGCTTTTGAACTGTGGTGTTGGAGAAGACTCTTGAGAGTCCCTTGGACTGTGAGGAGATCCAACCAGTCCATTCTGAAGGAGATAAACCCTGGGATTTCTTTGGAAGGAATGATGCTAAAGCTGAAACTCCAGTACTTTGGCCACCTCATGCGAAGAGTTGACTCATTGGAAAAGACTCTGATGCTGGGAGGGATTGGGACCAGGAGAAGAAGGGGACAACCTAGGATGAGATGGCTGTATGGCATCACGGACTCGATGGACGTGAGTCTGAGTGAACTCCGGGAGATGGTGATGGACAGGGAGGCCTGGCGTGCTGCGATTCATGGGATCGCAGAGTGTCAGACACGACTGAGCGACTGAACTGAACTGTTTTACTCATTTTAAAAACAAACTCATAATTGAAGAATGAATAATTTGATTTGTAAATTAACCACTGACTGATTACACAGTTTGAGGATTTTTCATACTTATCTTGTGCTTTTTTGCCCCCTTTGAGTACAACACATGCATTCCGGTTCCCTCATCATTCAATAGAATCTCAATTAGAAACACAACTATTACAAGTTATGACAAAAGTTATGGCAGATGGGGAGTGGGTAGTAAAATTCTGTTGCTTCTACTTTCCTAGTTCCCTTAGGCTTTTTTGAGTTTTCTTTTTTATTTGAGAGTTCCTTTAGAGATGCAGCTTCAAAAAGCTGGGCTCCCCATTTCCCTCTAAAATCTTTTTCAGACAATTTAAAACGGTATCTCTAGTTAAGAGGCAGAGGAACCACGTTTACATTTGGGAATGAATTTCTGAGTTTTCCCTTGTTCTCTCTGTGCCTTAGAAAGTTTCTCTCTCTCTCTCTTTTTTTCTTTTGTTAATTTCATGAATGACGACAGTTAAAAAGAAAACATTAAAATTCTCAAAAGGTGTCCAAGAATTATTAAAACATTTAAGATGCACTTATAGTGCAGGTTGATGCTTTATGCCCATGGCAATCTTGGCTAATGAGGCCATTTACATTCATGAAATGAGAAGCAGGTTTGTAGGAAGCCATGAGATACATTTTTACACATTTAAATACATTAGTTGTATTACCTGGACACTATTGAACTGCAAGGCCAGGAGCCTCAATTACTTGAGAAGCAGATTTAAAATAGCCAAATTCTTGTTACAAAGAATTTAATTTTTTTAAAGTTTATATTGGCAGGATATCATTTACAATGAATGTTAATGATTATCCCTATTAAAAAATGGAGCTGTGATATTTCTCCTTGAGGTGAACCATTAAAACCTATTCTAATTTCCAATTGTGGTAATGTTATACTAGAGGGTCCTAGTGTTCAAAACTATTCCAGTGAGTTTAGCTGGCTGGATTTGCTGTTATAGGAATATTAAGAAGCCATTTGATAATTAACTGTTAATTAATATGCTGTAATTAACTGAGCTACGTGCTCAGTCGCTAAGTCATGTCTGACTTTTTGCTACCCCATGGATTGTAGCCTGCCAGGCTCCTCTCGCCTTGAAATTTTCCAGGCAAGAATACTGGCGTGGGTTGCATTTCCTCCTTCAAGGGATCTTCCCAACCGAGGGATCGAAACTGCATCTCCTGTCTCTCTTGCATTGGCAGGCAGATTCTTCATCATTTTTAATTTACTTTGACAATTAAAGGAGGAAGCTATTTAATAATATGCCAGATTCTCTCTTCAACACCCAGTTGAGGCAGTCTGAGCAAGAGGACATGTTTTACGTTTTCTTTGCATTTCAGGAACAGGAGTGAAAACATTACAAATCTAAGTCAAAATAAAGATGCACATAACTTGTTTTTCAGCTTATGTTCCTAACTCCTTCTGTACCCTGGTGACACTCTGGCCTCTGAATTCTCAGAAAATATATAGGTGTGCCGAAGTTAGTTCCTTTTCATTAAGAACTTCTATAGGCACACACATATCAACACATACAGACACTTTTTCAAATGACCATATAGTTTGCATTGCTTTTACTTAATCATTCAGTTCAGTTGAATCTCTCTGTCATGTCTGACCCTTTGCGACCCCATGGACTGAAGCACACCAGGCTTCCCTACCCATCTCCAACTCCTGGAGCTTACTCAAAAACATGTCCATCAGGTCAGTCATGGCATTCAACCAGCTCATACTCTGTCACCCCCTTCTCCTCTCACCTTCTGTCTTTCCCAGCATCAAGGTCTTTTCCAATGAGCCAACTCTTCACATGAGGTGGCCAAAGTACTGGAGTTTCAGCTTCAGCATCAGAAGGAGAGAATGGACAATGTATACCCTATTTCCAAATGGTTACATAAAAACATACAATGGTTTATTTACAACATTTCATAAACTAAATTTTTTTTAGTTCTCCAACTTATATTTATTGATAAGATACTCTTACCAATTTTTTTTCCCAAAATGCATTATTTTGAACTGTTGGTTTTCCAGACACTTAGCTATATGCTGAAGTTGCTTATTACATATTTCAAATATTTTCTAGTATTAATCATATGCTCTTCCAAGACAACAATGGAATATTCAAGCCTCAATGAACACTATTTTCTCTAGAAATAAAGTATATACTTGTTGAAATAAGGTTGCCTTAGGATATAGGTTATATTTTGTATGTATTTTCTCACTGGTATTTCCCCATTGTCCATGTGGGTAATTCTGGGTAGTAATAAACTGTGGAAAATTCTGAAACAGATGAGCATACCAGACCACCTGACCTGCCTCTTGAGAAACCTATATGCAGGTCAGGAAGCAACAGTTAGAACTGGACATGGAACAATACACTGGTTCCAAATAGGAAAAGGAATACATCAAGACTGTATATTGTCACCCTGCTTATTTAACTTATATGCAGAGTATATCATGAGAAATGCTGGGCTGGAGGAAGCACAAGCTGGAATCAAGATTGCTGGGAGAAATATCAATAATCTCAGATATGCAGATGACATCACCCTTATGGCAGAAAGTGAAGAGGAACTTAAAAGCCTCTTGATGAAAGTGAAAGAGGACAGTGAAAAAGTTGGCTTAAAGCTCAACATCCAGAAAA
>SJYX01019387.1:273577-290230 GCA_006410675.1 Oreotragus oreotragus | reverse complement strand
TTCTGAGGGAGATCAACCCTGGGATTTCTTTGGAAGGAATAATGCTAAAGCTGAAACTCCAGTACTTTGGCCACCTCATGCGAAGAGTTGACTCATTGGAAAAGACTCTGATGCTGAGAGGGATTGGGGGCAGGAGGAGAAGGGCACGACCGTGGATGAGATGGCTGGATGGCATCATGAACTCAATGAACGTGAGTCTGAGTGAACTCTGGGAGTTGGTGATGGACAGGGAGGCCTGGCGTGCTGCAATTCATGGGGTCGCAAAGAGTCGGACACGACTGAGCGACTGAACTGAACTGAAGACTTCTATATTGTTTCCATCTCATTTTTGCTACCCTTTTCTTGGAAATCCTTTTAAATACATGCTAGTTATTCCAAATGATCTCTGTTCTCCCCATCCCTTCCTTTTCTGCAAGAAATCTTGCATAATTTCTTCTGACTTGCCTTCAAATGTATTACCTCTCTCTTTAGCGGTTTTTAATCTGTTAAACTCATCCATTTATTTATTAAACTTATTATTGTATTTTTCTCTTCTTGAATTTCTTTTTTTTTTTCCCTCCAAATTGGCCACACTCCTTTTAGCGTTTCTTATAAGCTGATGACTTTGTCAAGTTTGGTTTTAGTTTTTCTTGTTGTTGTAGCTGGTGGGTAGGGGGCTGGTGTTCTTGTTCATTTTTTCGTGGGTCTACCTGTTCCTGATCATTTTTACTTATATACCAGATACTGTTTTTAAGAAAAAATAGATGTGAATAACATCAGTCTTAGGATACTGTTCTGTTCTTCTAGATAGTGCTATGGTTTACTTTTCCCACATGCTTGTGAGTGCTGGCAGTATTCGACTCTTGTTCTTCAAGATCAGAGGTTGCCTGGGTCACTGATATTCATAAAGGCAAACTACAACTCCTGAAATTGTGATGTTTCTTTCAGCCCCTCCTTACTGCTAGGATGAAGTCTTTTAGAATTCAGCTTCCACTGTGGGCCATAATACCAAGTCTCCTACTCTGCAGGGTTAGTCAATGTTTACCTGGTTTTTATGCTGTGATGCAAGAAATTCATTGTTGCCTGGCCTCTTGGAAAATTTATTTATTGATGTCACAAAATCATACAGAGGGAATGACCAGCTGTAGGGAAGATAAACACACTTTAGCCCTATGATTTCCCACAATGATTTAGTGGTGATAAATTGAATCCAACATTTTCAGATCACAATTAAATCTGTATCTTACAAATTTTATATAAGTAACTAGTGTTACTGAGGTAAATTATTTTATATTATGTCTATTACATTTTAAAGAACACTTATGTCCATATACATTTAATTTTATTGAAGTATAGTTGATTCACAATATTGTATTAATTTCTGCTATACAGGAAAGTGCTCCCGTTATCCATTTTTAGTATTCTTTTCCATTATGGTTTAGGTTTCCCTGGTGCCTCAGCAGTAAAGACTCTGCAATTTAGAAGACCACCTGTAACGCAGGAGACACGAGTTCAGTCCCTGGGTTGGGAAGATTCCTTGGAGAAGGAAATGGCAACCCATTCCAGTATTCTTGCCTGCGAAATCCTGTGGACAGAGGAGCCTGGTGGGCTCCAGTCCATGGAGTCGCAACAGTTGGACATGACTTAGTGACTAAACCACATTATGTTTTACCGCAGGATAGTAAATGTAGTTCCCTGCGCTGCGCAGGGCATCTTGCTGTCTATCCATTCTATATGCAAATATTTTTATACCTACATCTGTCTATGTTCCACGTTAATTGACGCTGGTATGTGCAATGAAATATGGTGCCTGTCGAGGGCAGATGAGGTCAGAAGCCTGTCTCAACATGAGAAAATATGGCTAAATCTCCTCTGATGCTCTGTATCATGTCACTTATCTCAACTGCTTTATTTCTCGTTCAATGTCTTTGCAGTGCTCTACGCTCTTAGGTTCTCAGGATCCTTTCTTCATTACTTGTGAGTTTCTTGCTGAAAGGAGGCAATCAGACTCACTTCTAATTTAAAACCTGGCCAATGAATACTTTTATCTCTAATTATGAAAAATAATGATTTGCCATTCTAAGTCCTTTTAAGTTTTAGACACCACGTGAGTAAGGTGTTGTTTTCATGGGAGGAAGGGAGGCAGAAGCATTGGGCACTGTTTTCTAACGTCTAAAATATTTCAGTGAAGCAAAGTTCCAGCTGCTTTTCAACCTAAGAATCAGAATTCAGTATATCTCTAATTATGAAAAATAATGATTTGCCATTCTAAGTCCTTTTAAGTTTTAGACACCACGTGAGTAAGGTGTTGTTTTCATGGGAGGAAGGGAGGCAGAAGCATTGGGCACTGTTTTCTAACGTCTAAAATATTTCAGTGAAGCAAAGTTCCAGCTGCTTTTCAACCTAAGAATCAGAATTCAGTTACAAAAATATTATCAGAAGAGATTTGCATCACCCAGCAGAGGAACTGCTGACATTATATTAAAATGTGTGATGCTTGAAAAAGGGAGACTTTTTTCTGTAACAAGAAACACAACCTTCATTTATAGTCCTTACTGCCAGTGCTTAAGCTTTCCTCCTTTTCCAGAATTTATTAAGGATAGATTTTTAATTCTACTCTGGGATCTTCCTTCTAACCAAAGAGACATTTGAAATATTGAAAATAATTGTCATTTTGAAAGGTTGAAATTTTAAATTTGTATCTAGAGGACACCGCAGCTGTTAAAAATGTTGATGTAGCATCTGGCAAAGACAGCAAGTGGTGGTTTGTGATTTCAATTCAAATGCATGGAAAGAAAAAAAAAAGTAATGTCTGTTCGTAAGTCTTGTGAAAGCAGAGAACCTTTGTCCTGACTGGGAGGGAGAAGGATTTTAAAAGTCTCCAGAAGTGTTAACTGAACGTAATGTCAAACTGTCAACAACTGCTTTCAAAAAATAAATTACCTCTAATACCTTGTGTATTTTTTTACACTGTCTATTCCCCTGTTACCAATTAGTTAACACTCGCTTTGACAGAGAGATGATGATTCTCCATAATCTAAGACTTCAGATGTAGTGTGAATAACTTTAATGATGCTCTTACAAGAGAAAGTATCTCATAAAGCCTCACTATATCAAATCCTAATTTAGAAAAATGCGGCAACAAGCTGCAAAGTGCTCTCAAGTCAATGTGCAAATGTTTATTGGATTCTCATTTCTCATCAATTTCATGTTTCACTTATGTTTCTATCCTCTCCCAGGGACACATTTCCTAGAGGAATTTATATTGTTTTTATTGATCACCATAGAAAATTAAAGTTATATTCAGTCGGAATAAAATACATCATTCTGGAATTCCTAAACAGTTTGGGCTATGATATACATGAGAAGCATAGTTATCTGAAAACGAGGTCACATTTTAATGTGTCTGAAAGAAGTATTTATACGAAAAGGCTGGGGAAGTGGGCTAGGGAATAATAAAAATTATATATTAGTCAAGCAAACAAGTTAAAGAACTTTCTACTAAATAGCAAGGCAACTCTGTCTTAAGTAGCAGGTAAGAAAAAAAAAAAAAAAAGTTGTATAAAAGCACCCAGGTGATTCTAAGCTATTGCACTAGAATCCAAATAAGATAGTTGGTGTCAGTCTTGAATCTTAGCAAACCACTGAGTTTATTATTTTTTCCTTTTGGGATACTGGCCATCTCCTTCAATTGTCCCCGCTTCTCCTTTGCTGACCTTTAACCCCAGCCCTAGGGACTCTGGGCACGATTGCAGGAGGCTAGAAACTGCGTCTTGTCTGTACTCCTTCCTTGTTCCTGCATCTTCAATTACCATCAACTGCTATCAATTCAGCAGCAGCAGCTATCAGTTCAAGTGCTTACTCCTTTCACCATTTGTCATGGCCATGAAGGCCTTTGACAGGACATGAAGGCCTTCTTGTTGTTCCGTTGCCCAGTTGTGTCTGACTCTGCCACCCCATGGACTGAAGCATGCCAGGCCTCCCTGGTCCTCACTGTCTCCCCAAATTTGCCCAAGTTCATGTCCATTGCATCAGTGATGTTATCCAGTCTTCTCATCTTCTGACCCCTCCTTCTCCTTCTGTCCTCAATCTTTCCCAACATCAGGGACTTTTCACTTCAGATGACCAAACTACTGGAGCTTCAGCTTCAGCATCAGTCCCTCCAGTGAGTATTCAGGGTTGATTTCCCTTAAGATTGACTGGCTCGATCTCCTTGCTGTCTAACAAAAGAATTGAGAGAATGTAAAAGAAATGGCTTGAACATCTCTTCAAGATTTGGTGCTAGGTATTTATCAGAAAATAAGAACAGGTTCTTTTTTTACTTTTTTATGTTCTCTCAATTTTTTTGCTTGCTATCAGGCTGTTAGATGAACAGTTTGATTGAAAAAGAAGCTATTTTGTGTCAGGTCTTTGATCAAAACCCTCCAGCGGATTTCAGTCTAACTTTACAACTGCAGTCCTCACAATAATGGTCTGTGAGACCCAAGGGAATCTGCAGACACAACTGGTTTCCTGTCTTCCCCCACCCTTCCTTTGCTCTTAGTTTTCCTCCTTCTGCACTCAGCTCCAGCAGTACCGCTTTCCTGGCTTCTCTAACATTCTGGTACATTCCTGCCTTAGAGTCCGCGAACTTGCTCTTGCCTTTGCTCAGAAATACGTTTTCCCGGTGATATGCATGGTTGAATCCCGCACCTTCTCTAGGCTTTTACTCCAGTGTCATCTTTTTAAAAAGCCCTTTCTTGTGAACATAGGGGTGCATATATCCTTTTGAATTCTAGTTTTGTCCAGATAACGTGCCCAGGAGTGGGACTGCTGGATCATTTGGTAATTCTCTTTTTAGTTTTCTGAGGAACTTCCAATTTGTTTTCCATAGTGACTGTACCAACTTACACTCCCTCCAACAGTGTAGGAGGGTTCACTTTCCTCCACACCCTCTCCAGCATTTGCTATTTGTAGAATTTCTAATGATGGCCATTCTGACCAGTGTGGTACCTTATTGTAGTTTTTATCTGCATTTCTTTAATGATTAGTGATGTTGAGATATGGAAACAGCCTAAATGTCCATCGAAAGATGAATGGCCAAAGAAGATATAGTACATATATACATTGGGATACTACACAGCCAGAAAAGATGAACAAAATAATGCTATTTGCAGCAACATGGATGCAATTAGAAGTTATCATACTAAGTGAAGTAAGTAAAAAAGACAAAGCTAAATATCATATGGTATCACTTACATGTGGAATATAAAATATAACACAAATGAGCCTATCTAGGAAACAGAAATAAAATCAGGGACTTAGAGAAAAGACTTGTGACTTCCAAGGGGAAGAGTATAGGAGAGGGTAGGGGTGGGAGTTGAGGATTAGCAGATGAAGATGATTACAGGTAGAATGGATAAACAAGGTTCTATGGTATAGCACCTACTGTTTATCCTGTGATTAAACCATAATGGAAAGAATATGAAAAAGCATGTATATGTATGTATAACTGGGTCACTTTGTTATACAGCAGTAATTAGCACAATATTATAATTCAACTTATATGTCAATAAAATGTTTTTCTAAAAAGCACTTTCTTGGCCATGCTAAGTAAAATCCCATTCCCAAATTTCCACTCCCTACATTTTCCCCTCCTTGGATCTTCCCCTGCTCCTGGCATATCATATACTTATTTTGATTGGTTTTGTTTTATTTTCGTCTATTTTCTCATGAGACTGCAACTCTATGATGGCAGGGACTTTTGCCCATTTTAAATATTCTAGGTGCCTAAATAGCACTTGGAACATAATGTACAGTCAAAGGAAAAGAAAAAAGAAAAAAAGAAAAAGCCCAAGCCAAGTAAATGAACATGTTATATCAAATAAACATTAAAGGCTGACCCTTTAGAAACGCTTACAGACTCAGGTACAGAGAAATTGCTCGGATCCAGGCACTGAACCTATGTTTCCCTGGCTTTTATAACAAACCGATTAGACATGGACTTTCTTGAAACAATTTTTCATTAAAAGCATTGTGTGTAGCGTTAAAGTTTCGGTCACCATGCCAAGTTGTTATAAATCATTTAGATCCTCTCTTCCAAGTCTCACAAATTAAATATACTATTCATTTCTAAGAAAACCAGGGCACGGATTTGTTTGTATTATCAAGATGTTAAGAATTCATCCAAATGCCCAACAAAGAATGGTCTTTTCTCCCGGCCTTACAACAAGAAAAAGCCAAGCCAGGCATTATGTGAGTGACGAGTTTACATTAGAGCAAAAAGGAAGAGTTTTTGTGATGATTTCTGGTTCCACTTTAATTGATCTTTCTTGTGATCAGGGTACATGTTGTTTTTCAGTTGCTAAGTCCTGTCCAACTCTTTGTGACCCCAAGGACTGCAGCACGCCAGGCTTCCCTGTCCTTCCTTATTTCCCAGAGTTTGCTCAAATTCAGGCCTATTGAGTCATTGATACTATTCAGACTAATTTATCTGTGTACCTCCCCAAATTTGTATATTGAAACTCTGAGCCCTGACATGACTGTAGTCAGAGCTAGGGCCTTTGAGGAGGTGAGGAAGGTTAAATGAGGCCATCGTGATGTGACCTAATCTGATAGGGCAGGTTCCCTTAGAAGGAGAAGAGAAGACACCAGAGTCCCCTCTCCGTCATGTGAGGACAGCAAGAAGGCAGCCTGTGTGCAAGCCGGGAAGGGAGCTCTCAGCTGGAATCAAAAGGACTAGGGCCTTGATCGTGGACTTCCCAGCCTCTAGAACTTTAAGAAATCAAGTATCTGTTGTGTAAGCCACCCAGTCTTGGATATTTTGTCATGGCACCTGGACCAGACTCAGAGAAGACATAAGCATATTAAAAATCACTAGCTGGTTCTAACAGGTGGTCAAAGGTGAGAAATATTGCTCTATTATTTCCTATCATGAAAATAAGACAAAAGTCAAAACAAGAAACTGTTCCTTGAATCCACATATTTTTTTTAAAAAACTTGCCTTTTTCTGTGTTCTTTTTTTTTTTTTTTCTTAGATCCTCCCTGCTGTGTCTCCTCCGTTTCCTCACATTCTCCTCTTTTCCCCGATGCAGTTCACTCTGACTCCCGTCACCTTTACTTTCACGAAAGATCTCAGTGTTCTTTGTGACACCAAAGAAAAGAGAGTCGAGGCCCCTTTTATGTAACACTTCAGCAGCTTTGACATTCTCCAGCTCACCTTTTCCTCATCTTTCTTGTTTTGTCTTAACTTTCATATCTCTTTCATTTCAACTTATTTTATTTTCCTTCATCTCTTGAAAATAGCAGTATAGTGACACTCATAGTTATTTTCAATGGTCAGAACAAAAGGTAAGCTTTTGTCATGAATATTTTGTTAATTCTTAAAGAAAATAAATACAAAAGCAGAAGTCTCCTGTGATATCTAATACAAGAAACATTACCTTTCTCTTGCCCCAGAGATATCCCTTTAAAAAAATATTTAAATGATATTGACAAGGGCAGACACAGACCTGATCCTTTTCTTGCACCTGCTTTGCATCAGCCAATTTCCCATTCTTTGCCTAATGATTATAGATGGTGGTTTAGTCCCTAAGTTGTGTCCAACTCTTATGACCCCCATGAATTGCAGCCTGCCAGGCTCCTCCATCCATGGGATTCTCCAGTCAAGGATACTGAAGTGGGTTGCCATTTCCTTCTCTAGGGGATCTTCCTGACCCAGGGATCGAACCTGGGTCTCGTGCATTGCAGGCAGATTCTTTACCAACTGAGTTATGAGGGAAGCCTGCCTAATGGCTATTAGACAAATTCAAAATTGTCTGTTCCCTGAAATTACCTAAATGTAGAGAAAATGTTTCCTGTTCAGCTGACTGAGATGTACCTTACTTGCAAGAAAACCCCAGTGGTAAAGCATCCCCTGGTCGCTCAGATGGTAAAGCGTCTGCCTGCAGTGCGGGAGAACTGGGTTCGATCCCTGTGTCGGGAAGATCCCCTGGAGAAGGAAATGGCAACCCACTCCAGTATTCTTGCCTGGAGAATCCCATGCACCGAGGAGTCTGGCAGGCTACAGTCCACGGGGTCACAAAGAGTTGGACACGACTGAGCGACTTCGCTTTCATCACTTTCAAAGCATTCTGTCTGAAAGTTGTCCACTCCTCAGAACCACCCTGCCAGACACTCTAACCTTAGCATCTGAGGTGTTTTACCCCCTGCAATAACCTGAATAAAATCTGTCTCCGTACTTTTCTGGTTTTTGCCATTATGCCATACTAAACATGGGGTTCCCTGCCATTTGACCAGTGAAAACAAGTTATTCCACTTAAGCCTCAAAGTACTATTTGTGTTAATAGTGTTTAGATATGTTTTACTTTTATAATTTTTGTTGAATTAATCTAGGAATTTTAAATAGACTATCCTTATGATGGGTAGTTAGGTTATACTCAATTGTTTGCAGACAATGCCTGCACTGTTTACTTGTAAATGTCTTTATGCACATATGTACTAGTCTCCCCAGTTTATAATAATGATAATCATGTAGTAATAACATCATATTTCAAGTTCTTTGCGTGTGATTACTCATTTTATCCTAATATCTTTATAATAGGTGCCAGTATTATTCCTGTTTTACAAATAGAAAACAAACAGAAAGCCTGTGAAATTTGTCCAAGAAGTAGGACTATGCATTTTTCATTGTTATGTAAGATTAAAATGTTTTCCAAGGTGGCTGACCCATTTTATTGTTTCACTACCTGTCCTTCATATCCTCATTAATTTGATGATGTCAGACTAGCTGGTTTTTGCAAGAATGATGAGTGAGGAATATTGCATTGTTTCTGTTTGATTTATTTTGATTAATAAGTATTTATTTTCTTTCCTGTTTTATTTTTTCATCTTTGAAATATTTATTACTGCTCTCAGCCAATTTCCTCATTTAATTGGTTGAATTTTCCTCATTTATTTATAAGTATTCTTTGAAAATACCTAGATATCAAAACTCCAACAAACTTTGCTCTTAATTCCTTTGTTTACACAGAAAGTTTTTAAATCGAGTGTAGTCAAACCAAACACCACTTTACTTAAAATTTTTGATATTTACATATACTTTAAGAATAGTATCTTTCCAAAGTTCATAAGTACATCTTTTGTTTGGATTTAGTAAGTTTTCTTTTCTCCCTATCTTCTATCTTCAGGTAGCCACCAGATGGAGTGTTTGGAATTAAGCAGAAACAACTCACGCTAATTAAGCTTTGATGATAGGCACAGAGGGTAAAGAGAGCAGGCTTGGGTTTCAGCCCAAGTATAAGATTTCTGCCAAATGATAGCCAAGTACAATTGAATTATCCTGTTGCAATTTTATTTCCCAAGTATGTCTTTTCTTTAAATTATGTTGAACATATTGCCTTCTATTCTTAATTTACTAAAGTTTTTTAATCCAAAATTGGATATCTAGACACATTTTTTGATGTATTGAAGCGCAAAAATTTCCCCCCTTATTCTACCAATGTGGCAACTTGCAGTGTTTGATTTTTAAATGGTAAACCAAATTATATTACTGGAATAATATCAACTTGGCACTGATCTTCCAGTTCATGAATGTATTCCTATTTTAAAATGCTGTTAGATCCATCTATTCAGCTCCAAGTTTTCTTTATTGCATTATTCAAATTTAAAACTTCCATTTGATATTTTTTATACTATATAGTGGAAAATTCTGAAAGAACTGGGAATACCAGACCACCTGATCTGCCTCTTGAGAAATCTGTATGCAGGTCAGGAAGCAACAGTTAGAAATGGACATGGAACAACAGACTGATACCAAATAGGAAAAGGAGTACGTCAAGGCTGTATATTGTCACCCTGCTTATTATTTAACTTCTATGCAGAGTACATCATGAGAAACGCTGGACTGGAAGAAACACAAGCTGGAATCAAGATTGCCAGGAGAAATATCAATAACCTCAGATATGCAGATGACACCACCCTTATGGCAGAAAGTGAAGAGGAACTTAAAAGCCTCTTGATGAAAGTGAAAGAGGAGAGTGAAAAAGTTGGCTTAAAGCTCAACATTCAGAAAACAAAGATCATGGCATCTGGTCCCATTACTTCATGGCAAATAGATGGGGAAACAGTGGAAACAGTGTCAGACTTTATTTTCGGGGCTCCAAAATCACTGCAGATGGTGACTGCAGCCATGAAATTAAAAGATGCTTACTCCTTGGAAGAAAAGTTATGACCAACCTAGATAGTATATTCAAAAGCAGAGACATTACTTTGCCGACTAAGGTCCGTCTAGTCAAGGCTATGGTTTTTCCTGTGGTCATGTATGGATGTGAGAGTTGTACGGTGAAGAAGGCTGAGTGCCAAAGAATTGATGCTTTTGAACTGTGGTGTTGGAGAAGACTCTTGAGAGTCCCTTGGACTGCAAGGAGATCCAACCAGTCCATTCTGAAGGAGATCAACCCTGGGATTTCTTTGGNGGGGGCTCCAAAATCAGTGCAGATGGTGATTGCAGCCATGAAATTAAAAGACACTTGCTCCTTGAAAGAAAAGTTATGACCAACCTAGATAGCATATTCAAAAGCAGAGACATTACTTTGCTGACTAAGATCCGTCTAGTCAAGGCTATGGTTTTTCCAGTGGTCATGTATGGATGTGAAAGTTGGACTGTGAAGAAAGCTGAGCACCAAAGAATTGATGCTTTTGAACTGTGGTGTTGGAGAAGACTCTTGAGAGTCTCTTGGACTGCAAGGAGATCCAACCAGTCCATTCTAAAGGAGATCAGCCTGGGTGTTCTTTGGAAGGAATGATGCTAAAGCTGAAACTCCAGTACTTTGACCACCTCATGTAAAGAGTTGACTCATTGGAAAAGACTCTGATGTGGGGACGGATTGGGGGCGGGAGGAGAAGGGGACGACAGAGGATGAGATGGCTTGATGGCATCACTGACTCGATGCACATGAGTTTGGGTGAACTCCGGGAGTTGGTGATGGACAGGGAGGCCTGGCATGCTGCAATTCATGGGATTGCAAAGGGTCAGCCATGACTGAGTGACTGAACCGAAATGAACCTCAATTTCATAAGAAATTTGAGGATAACAACTTCTCTTTTTTATTTTCTCTTTTTAATATATATTCTTGGCTGCTTTGCATAGACGAAGGATCTAGTTTCCTGGACCAGGGATCAAACCCTTGCCCCTTGCGTTGGAAACTCAAATTTTAACCAGTGGACTACCAATTCCCTCTTCTCTTCTGTCTTTTGGAAAGAGCACAGGTCTAGAATACCTGGTGTGACTCTGCCTCTCTCACAAGCTGAATAGTCTTGAATGGATAATTTTACTTTTCCTGAAAATCATTTTTCAAAAAAATCTGTAAGATAAGATTTAAAACAACAGACTTATTATAATTATCACATGAGATAATGTCCATAAAAGTACTTTTCAAACTTTAAAATGCTATTCCAATGTAAGAGATTATTTAGGAGAGTGTCTGGCAGATAGGATGTGCCACAAAAGTGTCTGCTAAATTGAAAAATAAATGAAAAATAATGATTGAGCTCAGCTTTTGTGTGCTGCCATCCATTGCCTAAATTCTTTAAAGAGCAGGTTAATGGCACATTGGGAACAAAACATTTGGATACTCCAGTGATTTTTTTAAAAATTGCAAACCTACCACTAGAGTTTCTCCTTAGCTGAACATCCCTTACCAGGTGAGAGAAGGTGTTGCCACCGGGAGAAGTGAGAAGACATGAAGCATCTCTTCCATTTGCACTGAGATGACATGCAAGGCTGGCTTGAGCACGGCCCCTGAGGAGGAACTGGTGTTCAAGGGGAGTAAAATAAATGAGGGGGTGTCTATCATCTTGGGCCATAGCTGTTCACTCCAGCCCTCCAGTATCAACCATTTACTTGGCTTCCCCATCCCACACAGAGAAGTGAGATCAGCCTAATGACATTGCATGCATGTGTTTCAACCACCTTTGTGTAGAGCCTTTTTGGTGGCCACAGAGTTTTTGCATGCACGCTTGAGGGAGTGCGTGGTGGCTTTAGTGCCTTGTTGGTTCCAGCTGAGAAAGAACTCCTGAGTTGGAAACTGAGGTCAGTGGAGTTCAAAAGCAAACTCCGGGTATCCTCACCCTTTTCGGAATTCCTGGCCACTCACCCAGATGAACTTCACCCAGAGTATTTGAAAAGGCCCCGAGGAAATAGCTGTTTGTGAAATCATTTCATGAGGAGGATCAGAGAAGTGAATGTCTTGGCACTGTGTCACGAGCTTCCTTAGTGTGTGGGTGTGTGTATTTGTGTGTGACAAATTTGTAGCACTTGTGTATACTAGACTCCACAATGAGCCTGTGACATGCATTAAATCATTTAAGTCTCAATGTGTCTCTCTGAAGGAAGTTCTATTATTTCCCTGCTTTAGAGAGATTCAGGGCTTCCCTTGTGGCTCAGCTAGTAAAGACTCCACCTGCAATACGGGAGACCTGGGTTCGATCCCTGGGTTGGGACAATCCCCTGGAGATGGGAAAGGCTACCCAATGCAGTATTCTGGCCTGGAGAATTCCATGGACTGTATAGTCCAGGGGGTTGCAAAGAGTCGGACACGACTGAGTGACTTTCACTTCCAGAGAGATTTAAGTATCTCCAGAAGGTCTCATTGCTGCTATGTGATGAAGCTGGATCTTAAACTCAAGTTTATTTTATTCTAGGGCCTAAGCTCCTCCTGCTATCACCCCCATCTACTCTGAGGATCCATGGTGCTCATGCCTTCTTTTTAACAACTGAAACTTTGTTGGATTATGTACAATACCAAGTATATGTACTTATGTATGATACAACACCATGAACCCATAAAGTTAGGGACTGAGCACCATTGCCCTTTGCATTGCTAGCAGTGAGGAGCATGGAGAAAAATACCAGCAGTGGTAGGTAGGTGGATGGGTGCAGTGATGGCAAGATAAAAAGAAATTCAATAGAGGGACCCTATAGTCTGGTTTTAAGGACATGACAGTCTTGCGGGAGAGACAAAGCATGAAAAAACTAAATATATGAAAAAAACTAAAAGTGAAAAAGAATATCATAATACAGCCATGATTATTCATAAGTGAATGATAAAGGCATGAAGTGTTCATTCTCATAGAGAGAGGTGTGTTGGGCTGGTTCACACTAGAATATCACTGTCTGAGTCCTTCAGTTGTGATTCCTCCCTGTTTCACTCCTATTCTCAGGCTCCAGGGAATTTCTGTGAGCAGCGGCCTCAGTCATACCCAGAAGCTGTCCTAGGTGCCCTTGGGTTGCGGGGTGGGGGGAGATGCTGAGTAAGTGTTGGTTTATAATGATTGATGACCACTCCCAGAGTATTCTCAGCCTGCGTGCAGCCCTGAGCTTCCTCAATTTTCATTTAATTAGCTTCCTCCTTTCTGCAGCTTCTCCCAGGGAAAGCAAACTCTTGTTGCTTCTAAGAAAGGTTTGGCCGATTCCCACCCTTTTGGAAGCTTCCCTGTGGAATGTGGAGGCCGCAGTCAGAGAGGAAGTAGCTCTTCCTCGGCCTCTGTGTGACTATCCTCTCCCCTCCCACTTCCCCCTCTCCAAGCTCCACTCAAGGTCACCTCTGGGAGTCTCGGCTGCATCCTACTTGGGAGAGTCCTCAGGCTCCCAGGTGCCATAAATATTACTCATATCACGCCTTTCACTTTATTGACCTTATGGAACTGCCTTTTCCTGACTCCGCACCCCCCTTGCACTATCTCTGACTCTCTGATCTTTCAGGGTCCACAGCTGGGAACCTCTCGAGAGGCGCGCTTCTAACATGCCCAGAGGTAAATCATCTTGCTTTTACCTCTCTCAGATAAGGAGCAAGTAGGAAGGAATGATTTAGCCGTCTGTGCTTCCAAAGCATTCTGGAAAGCAGGCGAGTTGCCAGACCCGACGGGTGATGGTTGCTACACTGTGCTAGGCCCTTATCCTAAGAGAACTATCCCAGCTGCTCCTTAAACTCCTCTGAACCCTCTAGCTGTTGAAATGTCACTTCACATCCCAGATCCCATAGATTCTAGTGCCCTGACTCTACAGCCAGGCCCAGCAGCCTGCATTTTAAACCAGCCTTCAGGTCATTTGGTGCAGGTCATCTGTACAACAGCTTTGGAGAAAAACTGGGCAAGGTGGCCTCCAGAGCTGTTTGGCTAGGAATCATTGCACAGAGGCCCCTCCTGTGACCACCAGGGTGGAGCTCCCCCCAACGCCTGGATGACAGGGGCCTGTTAGCCCTACAGGAGAAGGAGTTTGGGGTTTTCATAGAGTATTTTCCCTCCAAGGGAGCGTCAACATGGAGGATGATGTGACACATAGTCAGGGTAGGTGGCTATCAGTGGCATGAAATTCTGCTGCTGATAACCACTCCTTTCTCCCAAGTATTTTTATGGATTCGTTCTCTTGAGTTTCAAAAGCGTCAAGAATCCTCGGATTACAATTCGAATTCTCTGATCAGTCAACATAACCGAACAGGTATGAGAGAAGACGAAAGACGCGTTTGGGGACAAAGCATGCAGGGGTCTGAGGAGGCAAAGGATTCCTGCCATGAGGTGGTTTGCAAAAGCCTGGGGACAGGAGACATGGGGAACAAAGGGCTTCAGCCAGCCAAGGGCTGGGGAGGGGCTTGCTGAGGAGGTAGGTAGCGTCAGGTTTCCCAGCTGGAGCCTTTGCAGTCCCTCCCCTTGCTGTGTGGTCCAGGGGCGGGAAGCAGTCTTATGGAGTGTGAGTCCAGTTTGCTGTTGTTGTATAGTTGCCATGTCCAGCTCCTTGCGACACCATGGACTGTAGCCCACCAGGCTCCTCTGTTCATGGGATTCTCTAGGCAGGAATACTGGAGTGGGTTGCCCTTCCCCTCTCCAGGGGATGGCATTCCTGGCCCAGGGATCAAACCCATGTCTCCTGCGTTGCAAGTGAATTCTTTACCATCTGAGCTACCAGGGAAGCCCGTGATTACAGTTAGACTCTCCCAAAGGTTTTCCCTCCTCTGCTCCAGTTCACCGCTGCCAGGCCCCATCCTGCAAGAAATCTCCAGCAGCCCCCTGCCTCCCACCCTCTTTCCCCTGCCCGCCTCCACGGCACACATACTGCAGTGCTCTTGTGCTCTGGCTTCCTGCGTTTCCCTTTCGCTGGTTGGAAAGGCTCTGGTCTGTGCGTTGCTGTGAAAGGCCTTTGGATGGCTCACTCTGCGTGTTTATCTTGTCTCTCCAACCAGACAGCAAGGTCCTTGAAGGCTTCTGTTTCTTCCCACAGTGTTCAGGACAATGCTCAGGAAAGGAATCTTCTATTTGTTGGTTTGCTGACCAACTGACACCTACTTCTCTCTAGCTGACCACTTTCCTGATAGCAGCGAAGCCAGCAGATTTTCTGGAGGGAGGGAGGGAGCCGAGAACAAGATGCCCATGGGCCCTCCCACTTCCCTGGGGACTGTGCCATCTCATCAGTCACTGGACAGAGAGCCGCTTGTCTGGGGACACCCTGCCTGTAGTACGCCCACCCGGTTCACTGGCTGACCGATTCAAGTGAGTGTCTCTCTTCGTCTCCAAGAGTTGGCAGTAGGGGGTCTCATTCTCCTTTGAAGGGCTAACTGTCTGCCCCAGTGCTTTAGAGCCTGGACTTTGAAGTTGAGTACATGTGAATTGTAATTTGGGCTCTACCTGTTGCCAGCTATCATTTCATGAATTTTCTCAATCTCCATAAGCCTCAGTTTTCGCAGCTAGAAAATGGGAATAAAAATAGAGTGTCTATCTCAACTGCCCCAGTGCTTTAGAGCCTGGACTTTGAAGTTGAGTACATGTGAATTGTAATTTGGGCTCTACCTGTTGCCAGCTATCATTTCATGAATTTTCTCAATCTCCATAAGCCTCAGTTTTCGCAGCTAGAAAATGGGAATAAAAATAGAGTGTCTATCTCATGGTTTTGTAGGGAGAGGGAGAGATAAATGAATAAGTGAAATAACACGGTTGAAACCCTTCACCTCATGAGGAGTAGAGAGCGGGCCTTCAAAATGTCAGCCACTGATGGGGTCACTAAAAGGGCTTTCTGCTTTGTGAAAGGCCAAGAGCTCCCGGTTGCTGCTTTCTTTATTATTCTGCTGACTCCTCCTGGATTGCTTTATTTTTCAGGAAAGTAGGAGGGGATGTGAGGAAGACCCCTTTTCTCTCCCTGGAGAGGAGCCCCCAGTCTGAGAACTGCCCATTCCCTTTTCTTATAAACCAAGCCTGCAAACTCCAGGGAACATGCCATTTCATCTTCACCTCCTCGGGTCAGCACAACCAGTGGAAATCTCCTTGGCTCAGAGACATACCCCCTGCCAACCACCCTCCCCACTGCCCCCCACCTGTCTCTTATACACATCTAGATGTGTATAAGAGACAGTTGCTACACTGTGCTAGGCCCTTATCCTAAGAGAACTATCCCAGCTGCTCCTTAAACTCCTCTGAACCCTCTAGCTGTTGAAAAGTCACTTCACATCCCAGATCCCATAGATTCTAGTGCCCTGACTCTACAGCCAGGCCCAGCAGCCTGCATTTTAAACCAGCCTTCAGGTCATTTGGTGCAGGTCATCTGTACAACAGCTTTGGAGAAAAACTGGGCAAGGTGGCCTCCAGAGCTGTTTGGCTAGGAATCATTGCACAGAGGCCCCTCCTGTGACCACCAGGGTGGAGCTCCCC
>SJYX01019387.1:225945-256806 GCA_006410675.1 Oreotragus oreotragus | reverse complement strand
GTGGGATGTGTGTAGGTGAGTCACCAAGACTCACTGTTTATTCCCACCCGAAGTCTTCCCTGATGCTGCAGAGACAGATTCCTCTCTGAAAGCGTGACTTGGATGTGCCCTATTCTACCCTAAAGGAGGGCAGAGAGTGGTGGTGTATTTACTTGCATTTTTTCTAGGTCATCTCCTCTGCATCTCTGAAACAAGAATATACAGAAGAACTTCCACCATCAGACTGGTTTACCTTAGCACCCATACTAATTGTTGCCAATTATAGACATATTTTGCATTTCAGTACACACCTTGGTTTCCCGAAGTGTACTCTTGCCAGTACTTTCTAAAATATACTACTATTGTGCCCTCTCCTCATTCTCTGTATTTCTTTCCTTCATTTTTTGCCTTCTCCTTGATTTAAACTGCTTTGACCATACATGATCCCTTCTTCAGTATGTGCATATTCTATCTGTTGTAGAAGGTAATGACAGTGTACAGAGGTTAAGGCTGTGAATTCTATAATCAAATTGCCTTTTAGTTCTATTCTTAGTTCTCAATGTGTTATCTCCATGACATTCTGCAGATTATTTAATATCCTGTGCCTCAATAACTTCATCAGAAAAAAATGGGTATAGTAGTTATATCTGTGGTTCAGTGCAGAGATAGATGAGTTATTGTGTGCAAAGTTTTACAAACAGTACTTGAAACATAATAACTGCTATATAATTGCTAGCTGTTGTTATTATTGTTGCTATTATTTTCACTAAAAATGTCATTTGTCAAGATTTTTACAATTTCTTTCTTGGTGCTTCTGGATGATCTCGAGGAGGAAGAAGAAAATGCTGACTCAGACATCTTGACACCAGCAGATATCTTCACTTCCTTCTTCTGCGGCATATTTTACTCAGTGCCTACTGATCCTTAGTTGATTCATTTTTAAGAATGAAAATGTTCAGTTGATTAATATAAACGGCTTGCCTGGGTTTCTTTTGCTGTTTCTGGCCTTTCTCTGTCCTGAGAATCCTGACTACCTGCCTGGGCAGGTGTGCAGGGCAAGACATGGGGCGAGCTTCCCTTTGGGGTGTATTCTGAGCTGTGGACATCCAGGTTCAAGTCATTTCTCTCAGAAATTTGAACCCATTCTCCAACTGGGTGTCAAAACAAGGAGGGCCTTATTCTCGGGCGTCAACTTCCACTCTGGGAACTCCAAGCCCTTCTAGGCAGATTGGCTTGATTTCTTTGGAGACTATTTCCTGTATTCCACCATTCACCCTGGAGATAAAGGTGCCGCTGCTGGGAGTGGGAGAGGGCCGCAGAGCACCCGTTCACAGGCTCTCTGCCAACCCGCGGGCACACGCAGGACTGACTGGGGCTGTGTGTGAGTGGGAAGGCGGGGCGTCAGCCTGAGGCTCCCCATTAGGGAGGGGAGAGTCGGCAAAGGGGTACAGAAAGGGGTCTCCCACAGTAGCAGGGGCGGCAGGCGCGGCAGGACCAGGGAGAATGTTCATTTCATTGGAAGGGAAGAAAGAGCCGTCACTGGGGATCTGAGATTCTCATTCAGGTCAAAATTGTGAGGAAAGATTGAGAAAGGGAGGACAGGGCAGGTGGTCGGCAGGGTGAACAACTGGAAGGGAGAAGCAGAATGTGTGGTGGTTTGCAAAAATGGCAATAAATGTCATAAAAGTCTCAGAAGGGGACTTCCCTGGGGGCCCAGAGGTTAAGAGTCCACTTTCAATGCAAAGAACCAAGATTCCACAACTAGAGAAGTCTGCACTGCAGCAAGGAAGATTTAGCGCAAGGTTAAAAAAAAAGAATGTAGGTATTAAAAAAATATATCAGAAGCACAATTAAAAAAAATTATTTTTATGAAGAACTGACTGTCTGTAATGTGGGGAGGAATCAGAGGCAGAAATGGAAACTTAAAACCACGAGGAGACTGTCCCCTTGTATATCTACTTATCTTCTTATGTGGGAAAGACCATCTTTTTTTTCCCTCGGAACCACGTTGAGTCACAACTCTCTGTACATGTCGGCTGAATGGGGAGGTGGTCAAATGTCTAACACATCCTTTATGAATGCATCCAAATGAACATTCTCACCTGCATCTGTTCAGGTCTTCTAGTAAGTGAGAAGTCAACAGAAAAGATAAGAACCGGGGCCCCAGAGAATTCTAGTTGACATTCCCATCTCAGATCCTTGCTCTTTGTAAATTCACAGAGGAGTTTAAAAACAGATATCTCCCCCTACGAGGTATACTCTGAAAACTGTGTATTTTTTTTTTTTTAATTTGTTTAAAATCAGCCTGGATCCCAGTAATGCAGTTTTATCAGAAAGATTAGTCCATCATTTGTTTTTTTTTTAATCAATTTTTGCATTTGTAAGAAGGAAAAATATCATTAAGCCAGAGAAGACAATGAAGTTTTAAAATAAGTCATTCATTCTCTCTGTGAGCCCTTTATCTTTTTGCTCCAGTGAATCAGTAAGGTACAAGTCAGGACGGTACATTGTCTGCAAACTTCCCTATCAAATGCTTACCTGCTTACAATAAATATGCAAACTTATGTAAAAAGTGACTGGTAAGTTTCAGATTCCTTCTTTTCTTCAGCGTTTTCCAAAATATTCTGTGTGACACAGTTTCATGAAATGCTTTGTAAAATGTAAGTTTTCATAGTCTATTAAATTGGGGAAATACTGCTACATTTATTTTCCTCTTTAAAAGTTCTAACAGACTTTAATATGTTAAAGAATCCAAGAAATTCTACAATATAGAAGAATTTAATTTGTGTAGGTAGAAGTTTCCCAAAATTGGGCTTTTTTTTCTATATAATTCCTAGCATCCTGTAGATTGCACATAGAGAATACTTTTTACTCTAGAGCCCATGACTGTGGTCCCAACAGCCATGGATGTTGCTGAGGACCACAGCTGGTCTCTGTGGGCCAGGATTCCTGTCCTCTCTGCCTAATGCTTCAAGGGAGATCAGAGGTTCTCTGATCTCCCTGAAGATGGCCTGCTCCATAACATTCAGTCTCCTGAATGCTCAGCCCAGAGGCTTGTTACTGTGGAACTAATAAGTTTTATGGGTACTCTTCCCCCTTGGCATTCTTAAGGAAGCATACAATATCCTTCAGAATTCTCCAGGCCTCCTATTAATAAAGTATCTCATGCACTTAAACAGACTCTTATTATAAAATATTTTAACATAATTTAGAAGTTTCAAAAATTTCAGTTTCTAGTATATAATAAAGGTACATTTAAACAGCACTTGTATATTTATATAATTCCTTTTTCCATGCTTCTATAGCTCATAGCTTGTACTTCTCTTATAACACATAACACATTCTGTATTTTGTCACTGTCAGTAGGGTATACACTTTTTTCTTATCTATTAGATTGCAAATTACTTAGGAGCGGGGACAGTGACTTTTCCTCTTTTTCCCCCTTGGATAAAATTTCACTCTGGGTTTTACACAATAAGGCCTTATTAGATGCTTGTTAAGTGTTTGGCTAATATTTATAATATCCCTAAGGAAAAGACTTGGGGAAGTTTCTTTATATCTATTTAACTTATGGGAAAACCTTTAGTTTTTGGCAAGCTAGAAAGACTGAGTCATTTTCCCAAGATGAGCTACTTATAACAGAAATAAGACAAAAACCAAATTTCATGGGCTCCAAATCAGAGGCTGAAAAGAAAGTTTAAGAAACATATCCTGATTCCAAATTCTCTTTTGCTTATGCTTGTTACAGGCCTCCAGGAATCCAGCTAATAAAGCCTGGAAGTGAGGCAGACTCTAGCAGAATGCAAAATGAATAGAGTACTGGATTTAAAAGCTTAGGGCCTGGTTCCAGCTCTGTCCTCAATCCAACTGATGGTGATACCAAGATGAAAAAGACATGGTCCAAGCCTCAGGACACTCAGTCCAGTACTGGCTGCTACGTATATAGCTGAATGAATTGTATCTGTGTAATATAACCACATGCTATCATGTGCTGCAGAAGTGGAGCAGAGAAGTTAATTATCACTGCTTAAGGACATCAGGAGGGCTACACAAACATATTTTCTGAGATGGGCTTTGAAGGATGAATAGGAGTTTGCCAGGCAGAGAAGAGGGTAAAGGGATATTCCAGACAGAGAAAAGAGTTTATGTGAAGTTCAGTTCAGTTCAGTCACTCAGTCGTGTCCGACTCTTTGCGACCCCATGAATTGCAGCACGCCAGGCCTCCCTGTTCATTACCACCTCTTGGAGTTCACTCAGACTCACATCCATTGAGTCCATGATGCCATCCAGCCGTCTCATCCTCGGTCGTCCCCTTCTCCTCCTGCCCCCAATCCCTCCCAGCATCAGAGTCTTAAGGTGACCTAAAGAAGCATACTAAGCTGATGGGTTGGAAAGTACTTTCTTAAGTGTTGAGTTTACATAGGAGGGTTGGCAGGGGTGGTGTTGGCAGAAGAAGAAACTAGAAAGGTGACTCTTTCACTTCCTTGGTTTAATTTATTCCTAAGTATTTTATTCTTTTTGATGCAATTATAAATGTGATATGCACTCAATATGCCAGCAAATTTGGAAAACTCAGCAGTGGCCACAGGACTGGAAAAGGTTAGTTTTCATTCCAATCCCAAAGAAAGGCAATGCCAAAGAATGCTCAGACTACCACACAATTACGCTCATTTCACATGCTAGCAAAGTATGCTGAAAATTCTCTAAACCAGGCTTCAACAGTACATGAACCATGAACTTCCAGATATTCAAGCTGGATTTAGAAATGGCAGAGGAACCAGAGATCAATTTGGATTATCCACTGGATCATCAAAAAAGCAAAAGAGTTCCANTACGCTCATTTCACATGCTAGCAAAGTATGCTGAAAATTCTCTAAACCAGGCTTCAACAGTACATGAACCATGAACTTCCAGATATTCAAGCTGGATTTAGAAATGGCAGAGGAACCAGAGATCAATTTGGATTATCCACTGGATCATCAAAAAAGCAAAAGAGTTCCAGAAAAACATCAACTTCTGCTTTATTGACTATGCCAAAGCCTTTGTGTGGATCAAAACAAACTGTGGAAAATTCTTAAAGAGATGGGAATACCAGACCACCTGACCTGCTTCCTGAGAAATCTGAGAGAAGGGGACAACAGAGGATATGGTTGGATGGCATCACCGACTCAATGGACATGAGTTTGAGCAAATTCTGAGAGTTGGTGATGGACAGGGAGGCCTGGTGTACTGTAGTCCATGGGGGTCACAAAGAGTTGGACATGACTGACTGACTGAAATGACTGACTGACTGAACTGATAAAAAGGATTATTTTTCTTAATTTCTCTTTTGGTAGTTTGTGATTAGTGTATAAAAATGCAGTTGACTTTAGTATATTGATTTTGTATCCTGTAGCTTTACAGAATTTACTAGTTGTAACAGTTTTTGCTGGAATATTTAGGGTTTTCTATATATAATATAATGTTATCTGCAGATAATTTTACTTCTTCTTTCTGATTTGAGTGACTTTTTTTTTCTTGACTAATTGCTCTGGCTAGGACTTCCAGTACAATGTTGAATAATACTGGTGAGAGTGAGTATCCTTATTCTTCAAAAAATAATATTTAACACACTTTGTTTTTTAGAGCAATTTTAGGTTCAGGGCAAAATTGAGAAGAAGGTAGAGAGACATCCTGTAAACACCCTGCTTGCATACATGCGTACCCTCTCTTATTATCACCAGTCCCTGCCACAGTGCTTCATTTGTTACAATTGATGAATCTACACTGACGTGTCATTAGCATCCAAAGGCCATAGTTTACACTAGGACTCACTTTTGGCATTGAACCTCCCATGGGTTTGGACAAACTTATAGTGATGTGTATCCACCATCATACATGATCCAGAATAGTTTCACTCTCTAAAATTTCTCTGCTCTGCTTATTCATCCCTCCCTTTCTCCTAACTCCTGGCAACTGCTCATCTATTTGCCTAGATATTATTTTCCAAGTCATGGGATTCACTGAGAGCTTTAAGAGAGAAGCTGATGAAATTGGATATGCTTCTAGAAACTGAAGAATATGGTTTCTTCTGCATTGTAATTTTCTGACTGCTGACGTGTGGCACAGAGTAGGTACTCTACATATATTGCTTGGATGAATGAGTATGTTTTAAGGAGTGATGACTTCTCAAAGCCAATCTTTGTATTTGCAAAAACAGAGTTTGTAGAGCAGATTCTGCCTGGGTTTGAGCTTCTACCTGAGAGCATCAGAGCTCTGCTTTCCCTGTGTTAGCGATCATCCAGGCAGATGTCCCAGAGATCCTGCTCATCCGCTAGGATGTCCTCACGGCAGGCTCCCACTGCCGTTCTTCCCAGCGTTGCAGGCTCCACAGTGACTATGGAAACAGAAGACAGGGCAGGGATCGTCCGGCTCATTTCAGCTTCATCTTTTTCTCCGTTGCTTTCTCTGCTGCACACGCAGACTGGAGCCATGACCTTCGACAAGCTGAGCAAATTATTTCCTGCTAATGAGCTTAATTATCTGGTTCTCTATTTGAGATAAACTTTAAAATGTTGTAAAGGCCTTCCGAGACCTTTTGTTCCTACAGGTACTCATGGTAAAATGGTAGAATGCTCTGGCTCCACACAACCCGGAAGCTGAGGTTGCTCAGATAATGAGGCTGGTGCCCACCTGCCTCCTCACACCTAGAACTTTATTGGATGTCTACAACAAGTGGGCAGGAGAAAAATTGCTATCCTTCTTTTACAGATGAGGAAACTGAGCCCCATGGATGAGTCACTTCAGCCTCTCCCATCCTGGTCTAACTCCCTTCCAGTTACATGATGCTCTTTTCACTCGCTCATTGGGAAGCCTGGTGGTTCCCCCCCTTAAGGACTTTGCCATAATAGGCTGATGGAATGAGAGAGACACCACTGGGAGCAGTGATTATTTCCTTTACTTCCTGAGGAAGTAAGGAGAGAGTAAGTAGGAGAAGTAAGTAGGAGAGAGTAAGGCCCAGATAGCCTGTTGATCCCCAAGGCTTCAGGGAAGCAGGGCTCCCAGGGTCCCATCCTCTACACACACCATCAGCTGGGTACCATCTTCTCCAGGCTCAAGAGCTCCTCAGTCACCAACCTCCATTTCTTGAGCACCTAGTCCTCATCCAGAACAGGCTGGGCTTTGCAGAAGTGCTTCTCTGACTTACATTCGTGTATAAATCACCTGGAGGACATGTCAAAATGCCCTGTAGTTCTGGGCTGGCCTCAGATTCTACTTTTATAATATGCAGGTGTTGCTGATCTGCTGGTGCCTCCTGGACCACACTTCAACCAGCACGACAGTGGAGAGAAGAAGGAAAAGCTGGAGGAAGCCTTGCCCTCAAATTGTTCTCTGACAGGTAGAGGAGAGCAAGGTCAGAGGGCAGAAGCCTTTGTAGCGCTCAAGGGTTAACAGAGGTGTAAGGCATGGCTGGTGTCTGATGTTGTTGAATGAACAGGTGATGAGAAATGATAATAAGAAAGGAGTACCCAATGGTGAATCAACAAAGGTGAACTGCGGGAACCAAGTCCAACTAGCTCAGAAATGACTACTGATTGATGTACTCTCGAAGCACTAAGAGGAGGGAAAACCAAAAACAAGTCTTTAGCCTGCCATCTAGGGTCGTTGTTATTGTTGAGCTGATAAGTTGTGACTGACTCTTCTGTGGCCCCATGGACTGTAGCCCTCCTTCATGGCTCCTCCGTCCATGCGATTTTCCAGGCAAGAATACTGGAACGGGTTGCCATTTCCTTCTCTGACCCAGGGATCAAACCCACATCTCCTGTGTCTCCTGCATTGACAGAAGGATTCTCTACCACTAAGCCACCAGGGAAGCCAGCTAAGGAGGTGACTTTCAAACTTTTTTTGGACCATGACCGACAATAACACAATAAGGAATAGATGCTGCCTGTGTCCTGGTACACTGTGTGTGTGGGGGTGTGTGTGTGTAGAAGTAGGTATATGCACACACACACATACATATCTGATGCTGAAGCAAATGTCTCTAGAAGTGATAGTAAAATTTTATTAAAATATAATTTTTTTAACTTCCCCTAGACATAAAGACATAAAACAATGAAGTAAGTGATACTGATGTCCAGTAAGCTCTGGGGTATGGCAAGGGGACCACATGACCTGGTTTCAGTTGTGGAAGGATGCAGGCACTGCCCTCTAGGATCACTTGGGTGCTCCTGTCTGGCCCCAAATATTTACACTTATCCTATGTGATATACTTTGATGTTTTCTATTTAATGCTGTCTGTTATTTTACATTTCTTTTCCTCCCACCCTCCCCAGTCAGTTATTCTCTTCCTCCCTCCCTCATGCTGGTTGTTGCCTGCTAAAATTAATATACTCATCAGTGAGTTGTAATTTGCAGTTTGAAAACCACTGGTCTGAAATAACAAGGCAAATGCATTTTATTTTGGATGCCAACTTCGATTGACAATGATAACCTGAAAAGTGAAAGTGAAAGCCACTGTCATGTCTGACTCTTGGTCTATACAGTCCATGGAATTCTCCAAGCCAGAATACTGGAGTGCGTAGCCTTTCCCTTTTCCAGGGGATCTTCCTAACCCAGGGATCAAACCCAGGTCTCCCACATTGTGGGCAGATTCTTTACCAGCTGAGCTACAAGGGAAGCCTGAAAATACTGAAGTGGGCAGCCTATCCCTTCTCCAGGGGATCTTTCCTACCCATGAATTGAACCAGGGTCTCCTGCATTGCAGGCGGATTCTTTACCAACTGAGCTATCAGGGAAGCCTCTGAAAGGCTATGTTAAAACAGATTCTAAGACTGAATTTAGACTTGTTAGCAAAGAAGGGGTGAGCCATTGCACAGACCTGCCATTGGTTTAGAAGTGGAAAGTGGCAATCCCCATGCCAAGTACTGGCTGTCAGTGACCTAAGATTGCTATGTGATTGGGCAAGACGCACATATCCATACATCTTTCCAGTACAGGCCATGCTTGTGGGTACCGCAGAGATACTCAGCAGCACTCTNCACAGACCTGCCATTGGTTTAGAAGTGGAAAGTGGCAATCCCCATGCCAAGTACTGGCTGTCAGTGACCTAAGATTGCTATGTGATTGGGCAAGACGCACATATCCATACATCTTTCCAGTACAGGCCATGCTTGTGGGTACCGCAGAGATACTCAGCAGCACTCTGGGGACTTGAATGACCCAAAGATTAGAATTTAGAAAGAAAGGTTTCAGTCCGTGTTTATCACGTTTATTGTTTTTTTTTTTCCCATGTTCTTCTCTCCAGGTGGAAGTACTCAGTGGTGTGAGCTCTTCAGTGAATCAAGAACTGGGAATCAGTTCTCAGTGAGATTGAGAGAGGTCAAGACTGGCGTTTCCCCAAAGAGAGTCATTGTAGACCTCAGCGCGCGCATGTCAGGGGTGGGCCTGGCCTGTAGAATTTCCAGGTAGCACCACAATGGCAGATGAATGATAAACCCGCAGGCGGTCGGCATCTTTGTAAAGTGAGCTCTGACCAAGTGTCCTCCGTGGGCTCGGCCCAACCCAGGTCGAACTGAGGCTGCTGTACAGTGTGTCTTACTTCACAGAGGAGCTTGTGAATATCCCTCCAGGGCCCAGCCCTGCCCCTGCTTAGTGCACATCCCTGGGCCATCCTCCTGAGAGCTGGGGAGAGCAGTGGCTTCCACCTCTGAGCTGATGAGGGAGCTGCTCCCACAGGGCCGGAGAAATGGGGGAGCCAAGCAGAGGAAGAGCTACTGGGACTGAGAAGGGGGAGCGTGGGGATAAGACTCCCCCTAAGTCTCACCTCGTCAGATTTGGGGAGATAAAGCTTGACACATATAGTGATCGGTGGCAAAAAAGAAAAACAAATCAATGTGTCCTCTCACAAGACACATAATGTGAGAAGCCAAATAGTGAAGAGCGTCTTTGAGCCTAGGGAGGGTGCAGAGTTATCACCTCCTGTAGCAGCTCATGAGCAACGTGGCAACAAAGTAGAAGCAGGGTAGCAAGGACACAGGACTTCTTGGCAACCTGGAGTTAGAAGAGGGCCACGTACCAGTGATGAGCTCTGGTCANCTGGCGTTTCCCCAAAGAGAGTCATTGTAGACCTCAGCGCGCGCATGTCAGGGGTGGGCCTGGCCTGTAGAATTTCCAGGTAGCACCACAATGGCAGATGAATGATAAACCCGCAGGCGGTCGGCATCTTTGTAAAGTGAGCTCTGACCAAGTGTCCTCCGTGGGCTCGGCCCAACCCAGGTCGAACTGAGGCTGCTGTACAGTGTGTCTTACTTCACAGAGGAGCTTGTGAATATCCCTCCAGGGCCCAGCCCTGCCCCTGCTTAGTGCACATCCCTGGGCCATCCTCCTGAGAGCTGGGGAGAGCAGTGGCTTCCACCTCTGAGCTGATGAGGGAGCTGCTCCCACAGGGCCGGAGAAATGGGGGAGCCAAGCAGAGGAAGAGCTACTGGGACTGAGAAGGGGGAGCGTGGGGATAAGACTCCCCCTAAGTCTCACCTCGTCAGATTTGGGGAGATAAAGCTTGACACATATAGTGATCGGTGGCAAAAAAGAAAAACAAATCAATGTGTCCTCTCACAAGACACATAATGTGAGAAGCCAAATAGTGAAGAGCGTCTTTGAGCCTAGGGAGGGTGCAGAGTTATCACCTCCTGTAGCAGCTCATGAGCAACGTGGCAACAAAGTAGAAGCAGGGTAGCAAGGACACAGGACTTCTTGGCAACCTGGAGTTAGAAGAGGGCCACGTACCAGTGATGAGCTCTGGTCAGGCTGATGGCTGGGGAAGCCCACGTTTGCCCCACTCCCATGGGAGCCCAAAGGCAGAACTAGCTCTCCCTTCCTCTTGAGCCTGTCCTCTCTCCTCCTTCTGTTTATGGGTACCTAGCATATTCAATACATATTTGATGGAAAAATAGATATTCCCTGTCAAGAGTACAATTCAGGAACATAAAATATTGACCTGGAATTATGGAGGCAGCCCAAGTAAATGTCAATAGTATTTAAGGTCAAAATAAGCAGGGAAGACCAAGTGGCTGGAACTTCTATCCAGACTGTCTGGAGAAGGATAGCTTCAGAGAAAGCCCAAAGCATCTTCACACCGAGATCCCAGATTTGCTAAAGCTATTATCTGCAACCAAATACCCTTGGTCAGAGAGTTACAGAGCTAGTCTGGGAAATATCCATGGTGGTTGTACCAAAGCCTTTGGTGAGAAATTGAAGAGAGCTAAGTTTATTTTAAAGTTTCATTAATTTAATTAAAAAAAAATTTTTACGATGTTGTGTTGGCTTCGGCCATACAGCAACATGAATCAGCCACAACTACACACATATCCCCTCCCTCAGGGTTAAGTTCAGATCCAGTTGGATTTCTTATATGAAGAGTTGAGAGGTAGGTCTGCCAACCTCAGTTCAGTTCTCTCTGTCTCTATCTCTGTCTCTTTCCCTCTCCTTCTTTCTTGTCCTCCCTGCTTTTCTGTTCCCATCTCTCTTTTGTATCTTTCAGTTTGTCCAACACAGAGGAGACTGGCGCACTACAGTCCTTGAGGTCACAAAGAGTCAGACATGACTGAAAGACAATAACATGATTCACGCCCACGTCTCTCCTCTCAATCCTTGCATCTAAACATTAACACATCTGTAAAAGCCAAGAAATGCAAATGATTGAAAGCACCATCCTGCAGGAAGAAGCATGAACTTAATTTTTAGTAAAAAGAGAGTTGAGAGTTTGATGTTCAACAGTTCAAACAAGATTCACAGGGAATCTTATTTCCTAGCATGTTGCTCAGGCTGAAGCAAAGCAGGCATTAAGAAGGGAAATGCATTGCTCAAAGTCACATGAAATTACCACCTTCCTTCCACTATATTGAACAATCTACATGGTCGGAGGCTACCAACGAGCTGATTCTAGGCACTGAGCCAAATCCAGTCAATTAAGAGAAGTCGGGGAGTGTTTAAGATCTAGTAACTCCATCTATCAGTAGAATTGAAGTGTTCAACAGAAGATAGCCCAGAGGCTCATCACAAATTTTTCTTGACGTTGACAAAATTGGCTTAAGGTTGTTTTTTTTATTTTTTTAAGTTTCAAAGGTTCTTGATTGGAATTTTAACGTGTATCTTGCAGCTTGATTACAGCTAGAATGCAGGAAGTAACTCAAATAAATTCACGTTCTCAGCTGTCCAGCACAGTGATAAAGAATAAACTGTGAGAGGGACTTCCCTGGTGGTCCAGTGGTTAAGACTGTGAGCTTCCAAAGCAGGAGGCATGGGTTTGATTCCTGGTCAGGGAACTATTAATAAGATCCTGCAGGTCACACAGGGCTTCCCAGGTGGGGCTAGTGATAAAGAACCAGCCTGCCAATGCAGGAAACATAAGAGACGTGGGTTTGATCCCTGAGTCTGGAAGATCTCCTGGAGGGGGGCATGGTAATCCATTCCAATATTCTTGTTTGGAGAATCCCCATGGACAGAGGAGCCTGGAAGGCTACAGTCCATGGAGTTGCAAAGAGCTGGACACAACTGAAGCAACTTAGCATGCATGCACACATGCACAAGCCACCCAGCATGGCCAAAAAATTAATTAACAGGCACTTTACTTAATAAAAAAAAAAAAAAGAATAAACTTGCAGAACTCCTTAGAGGGGCAGAGAATTGGGAGATGGGTTCAGAGAGAAGGTGACCCTCAGAAAGATTTCACCTGAAATGGCTAAGAACTACTATAAGGCCATTATTTTCAGGTTGTAGTTGTACCTACTTATGTCTCTGAGTCTTTTTGCTAAAGAAATAATTAAGACCACTAGTACATGTCCTGTTTTGATGCCATGTGATATTATGGTGCAATCTTACCAAGACAAGAGGACCTCTCTCAACCTCCATCACCATCACCAGGAAAGAGATGCATAGTGCACAGAGTGACCTTCCAAGGCAGCTCCAAAGTATACATGCAAATAAGTTAATTTAGCTGGAGTTTCAAGAAAAAAAATTCAAGGAAGCTTCTGAGCAAATAAGTTGTAATAATAGTAATAATGTAGTATCCATGGTAGTAAAGCAAAGGAACTGTGGATAATGGGAATCCACTATTAAAAAGGCAAACTTTATCTCCATTCCTGCCTGCTCTACTAGACTTGTGTGTGGCCAGGGCGAAGTGGGGAGGTGGCAGGGACTGATGGAGAAGCCTAGTCCTAAGTATGGGGGTAAGTCTGAAAACTTGATTTGAGCTCCTCGAGGCAAGCTCAAGGTGGTATCTTGTTGAGAAGACTTGCGGTGAGGGACTGAATAGCTTCCACTATTTCACCCTCTAAGGAGAACACTTTCTCCCCTCTCTGCACCTTCTGGGTTAGCCTGTACACATTAACCAGTGCTGAGATGCTCAGGGTCAGGATCCGGATACGCTCTAGTGTGGTGGCACTGATGTCTGCATAAAACAGGGCAGGGAGAAGCAGCTCCTTGTGATCACCCCAAATGTACCAGGAGCCTGTGAGGGTTTGGGCAAAAGGCCTGTGGTCAGAAATGAAGGGACTCCTGTGGCTAGGATGCTTTTCTCGACGAGTGTGGGGGCTGGCCCTATTGAGCCACAGATCTCTTCTCTGAGATATGATGGATACATCTATGTTCAAATCCTCCTCTGGACATGAGCTTCTGCTGTCCTCCAGGGAAGACTCCACCTGAAGATCAGTCCCAATAGTTTGATGTTACATGACAACAAGGAGTCCCAATACCATGACAACAGGAGGCTTGGCCCCCTGGTCTCTCCTCCGCACACTTCTAGCCCTGAGCCGCCTCTCTTCTCTGAGTCACCATGGTATCTCTTTACCTAGGGTTTCCCTGGTAGCTGGCAAAGAATCCACCAACAGTGCAGGAGACCTTGGTTCAATTCCTGGGTCGGGAAGATCCCTTGGAAAAGGTATAGGTTACCTACTCCAGTATTCATGGGTTTCGCTGGTGGCTCAGGCAATAAAGAATCCACCTGCAACACGGGAGACCTGGGTTTGATTCCTGGGTTGGGAAGATCCCCTGGAGGAGAGCATGTCAACCCACTCTAGTATTCTTACCTGGAGAATCCCCATGGACAGAGGAGCCTGGCGGGCTGCAGTCCATGGGGTCATAAAGAGTTGGGCATGACCAAGCGACTAAACACAGCATAGCACAGCTCTTTACCTACTGTTTAGGATGGGGCTTACTAGATGCCGTGTNCACTCTAGTATTCTTACCTGGAGAATCCCCATGGACAGAGGAGCCTGGCGGGCTGCAGTCCATGGGGTCATAAAGAGTTGGGCATGACCAAGCGACTAAACACAGCATAGCACAGCTCTTTACCTACTGTTTAGGATGGGGCTTACTAGATGCCGTGTTGTGTGTGCTGTGCCTCTGTGTTGTGGTCTGTAAATAGTACTGTTCCTGTTGGACTGTAAGTTTCCCCAGGGAAGTGAGTGCCTAGCCCAGGGCCCAGCACACAGAAAGTGTTAATATCACTGCTGTCATCTCTCGGCTGGGAAATGAGAAGGTGCAGGAAATGACTGTCATCTCCCTTCTCCGGTGGAGCCAGACCCCAAGTAAACAAGGGATACTGTCTGTGGAATAAACAGTCCCACGTGAGGTTCTTCAGAGGCCAAAGCAGCTGTTGGAGGTGTCCGTCCTGCTGGGAGAGCAGTACTTCCCAGGGGGTGAAGCTTGGGCTGCAGCTGTACTCCTAGGTGTTTCCAGGGATGGAAGAGAAGAGCTGGGCTGGGTCACCTGAAAACTCAAGCCTATGGACCTTGTAGGGGGTTTGCTCAACTTTTAAAGAGGCTCTGTTTTCGAATGAGGGACTACTAAAGAGGTAGTGCTTCAAGCTAACAAAACCCAGACTTCAGTTCTGTTGCAGAAACCTTGATCCGGGACTGAATTAGCTTGCTAGGGCTGCCCTAACAAGGTACCCCAGATCGGGTGGCTAAACCACAGACATCTGAAGTGAAGTTAAGTGTTAGTTGCTCAGCCGTGTCCAACTCTTTGAGACCCCAGGGGCCGTAGCCCATCAGGCTCCTCTGTCCGTGGGATTCTCCAGGCAAGAGTATTGGACTGGGTTGCCATTCCCTTCTTCAGGAGATCTTCCCAACGCAGGGACTGAACCCTAGTCTCCCACATTGCAGGCAGATTTTTTTTTTTTACCATCTGAGCCACCAGGGAAGCCCAAACCACAGAAATTTACTTCCTCACAGCTCTGGAGGCTAGAAGCCTAAAGTCAAGGTGTCAGGAGGGTTGATTTCCTTCTAAGGCCTCTCTTCTTGGCTTGCAGATGGCCATCTTCCTTCAGTGTCTTTACATGGTCTTCTCTCTGTGCATATATAGGCTTTAATCTCCTCTTGTAAGGACTCCAGTCATATTGGATTAGGGTCCACCCATATTTGACTTCCCTGGTGGCCCACATGGTAAAGCCTACAGTGCAGGAGACCTGGGTTCAATCCCTGGGTCAGGAAGATCCTTTGGAGAAGGAAATGGCAACCCACTCCAGTACTCTTGCTTGGAAAATCCTATGGACGGAGGAGCATAGTAGGCTACAGTCCATGAGGTCACAAAGAGTCANACAGTGCAGGAGACCTGGGTTCAATCCCTGGGTCAGGAAGATCCTTTGGAGAAGGAAATGGCAACCCACTCCAGTACTCTTGCTTGGAAAATCCTATGGACGGAGGAGCATAGTAGGCTACAGTCCATGAGGTCACAAAGAGTCAGACATGACTGAGCGACTTCACTTCACTTCATATAATATCATTTTACCTTAATTGCCTCTTTGAAGAGTCATATCTCCAAATATAGATTCTGTGGTACTTTAAGATAAGAATTTGAGGGGACACAATTCAACCCATGATAGAAACTTTGGGCAACATTGAATTTTATTCAATTGAACTTTACTGAGTTTCTTCAACAAGGTTATTGAGAACCTATATTGCACTCTCAGATGCTGGGGATATCACAGTGAACTCACAGACATTCTGGTGCAGAGAAACAAGGAAAACTATGTAGCATGTCAAATAATCATATAAGCTACGGAGGAAGTGGGAATGAAGGAGGAGAGTGAAAAAGTTGCTTAAAACTCAACATTCAGAAAACTAAGATCATGGCATCTGGTCCCATCACTTCGTGGCAAATAGATGGGGAAACAGTGAAAACAGTGACAGACTTTATTTTGGGGGTTCCAAAATCACTGCAGATGGTGACTGCAGCCATAAAATTAAAAGACGCTTGCTCCTTGGAAGAAAAGTTATGGCCAACCTAGACAGCATATTAAAAAGCAAAGACATTACTTTACCAGCAAAATTCTGTCTAGTCAAAGCTATGGTTTTTCCAGTAGTCATGTATGGATGTGAGAGTTGGACTATATAGAAAGTTGAGCACCAAAGAATTGATGCTTTTGAACTGTGGTGTTGGAGAAGACTCTTGAGAGTCCCTTGAACTGCAAGGAAATTCAACCAGTCCATCCTAAAAGAAATCAGTCCTGAATATTCATTGGAAGGACTGATACTGAAACTGCAACTCCAGTCCTTTGGCCACTTGATCAAAAAGCTGACTCATTTGAAAAGATCCTGGTGCTGGAAAGACTGAAGGCGGGAGGAGAAGAGGATGACAGGATAAGATGGTTGAATGGCATCACCAACTCAATGGACATGAGTTTGAGTAAGCTCCGGGAGCTGGTGATGGACAGAGAGGCCTGGCGTGCTGCAGCCCACGGGGTCGCAAAGAGTCAGACATTACTGAGCAACTGGACTGAACAGAACTGAGCTGATGGAGGAAGGGAGAGCAGAGTCTGGACTCAGAGAGTGTCATCTAACCCATTCCCCACCTCCAGGCAGGCCGGAGAGTAAATCTCCCACAAGGGTGGGTTCGTGGAGGAGGGGAAAGATGAGAATCAACATCTTTCCTTTGTGACTATTGACTCTGCTTTTTCCATAAGACAGACATGCTTTTTCCCACCCCTACCCTGATCATATGTCTTACCATGGTTACCAGGGGCTGTGCAAACAAGGCTGTGACTGGCTCTCCCCAGATGAGAGCCATGGATGGAGAGACAGTCAAGGCACTCACCCCACGGCCTGGGAGCCAGGAGCATAAAAGTTGACAGAGCATTTCCTCCATGGACGAAATCGTGACAGTCTGTTAATCCTGTTACTAAGGAGTGCTGACATCCACTGCAGGCTGACTCTGTGCCAAGCACTGTGCCATGTGCCTGGTCTTAGTCATCTTCCCCAAAGCCCGAGGGGCACTATTCTTTTTCACATTTACAGATTAGGAAACTGAGGCTTCGAGAGCTTCTGGAACTTGCCCCCGTATCTATCTGATACATCATCAGAACTTTAGCCTCCCTTAGCCACTATGCTGAGCTATCAAAGAAAAAGTAAGTCACTGGGAGAGCTGGAGTTTGAGGCTGATTCTCATTGGCTTCTTAACAGTTTTATCCTCAATTAAAGCTGCCAGCATAGCACCTTACCAAAGAGTAATAAATCTTATGTCCAGTAAGCAAGTGCCAACCTTAAACCATGCAACATTTTCAACATAAATTTTCCTAACAATTATAACTCATTACTTTGACACAAGGCATGAACGACTGCAGTCTGTCTGAGGTGATGAGGAAAACACTGGCCATGAGCCCAGAAAGCTGGTCTTTGACAGCAGTGTGAAATATTTCACACCAGTTTCTAGGAAGTGTCACTGGCTGTCCCGATGACAGTGAAGTCTTCTTGCGGCTGCAAGGAGTCTTAACACATATTCCTCCTGGTGTTTTGGGACTCTTTGGCAGCTTGTGGGCCAGCTGGATAAAAGGAAGTCCTTCTTTATGATATTTGCTCTCCCAAAGGCATACTGAGTTCTGTCTAGGTCATGTTTTTGCTGCTGAGCGTGATGCTCTATCTGCAGAAATCCAGAGCCCCTTTCCCTTTTGTCTGAAAGTAAATCTTTGCTTTGGGGATAATGTCCTCTTTTGTTAAGTGTGATGGTGAGAGTTTAGCTAAAAATCCAATGTTGGTGTATAGCCGCGTATCAGAGAGGCCGAATATGCTTCATATGGTTTTAGTCATTTGGCTGCTACATCTGTGTGTTGCCAGTTCACACGGTTTGCCCACTTTTCTACCTTTTTTAGGGGTGACTTTTCCTTCTTCATTTTGAAGAGTTGCTAAGATCCTTTGACTATGAATCTCTTGCTGATGACACACTGGCAATAACTCTTCCCACTTTGGGACTCATCTGTTTACTTTATTATACTTTATATACATTTTATTATACAAAAATGTGGGGCTTCCCAGGTGGCACTAGTCGTAAAGAACCTGCCTGCCAGTGCAGGAGACATAAGAAATGCTAGGTGGATCCCTGGGTCAGGAAGAGCCCCTGGAGCAGGAAATGGCAGACCACTCCAGTGCTCTTGCCTGGAGAAGCCCATGGACAGAGGAGCCTGGTGGGCTGCAGTCCACAGGGTCACACAGAGTGGACACGACGGAGGAGACTGAACACACATACGAAAGTATTAACTTTAATCTTGGATTTATACATTTTTCTCTTTTATAATATGTGCTTTTGGGGTCTGAAATACTATTTACAGACTCTGCTCCACATCTTCTAACTCCACTCTACTCCACCAACAAACGTTATACGTCTATAGTTTTCCTAAAAGTTTCATTCGAGATTTCATAATTGTCGTTTTTGTTTGTTTTGGCCACAGTGCACAGCTGTGGGACTTTATTATTTTAGTTCCCTGACCAGGGATTGAACCTGGACCATGGCGGTGAACGTGCAGAGTCCTAACCACTGGACTGCCAGGCAGCTCTTATAACTGCTATTTTAAACATATTTTTCAAAAGACTGTGACATAAGGTGTCACAATAAGGATGTATGTACCCTTGGAGCATGTGACTATGTTCCTTAAGGATGAGATTTTTCTCTCTTGGTGGTGCTGGTGTTGAGTCATTGAACACATCTCTAATCCTGGAATCCATCTAGGTCTCACTTGTAGAGTATGCTCTTTCTCCCCTCATTCTACCTAGTAATTATTAATAATATTGCAGCTGCTTAAGCATCTAAGAATATTAAAATTTTTTCCATCATATTATCCTCCACAGTGCTTTGGCATAATCTATATCTGTATCTGTGTCTTGATCTGTCTGCTTATCTGTTAATAGGCTGTGAAGCTGGCACACGTTATGTGTGTGTCTTGGTAACTGATATTTTTCTACCTGTCTTGTGCAGAACAATATTAAAATTAATGTAAGTTTTCAGAACATTGAAGTTAACCCATAAGGGGCACCCTGGCCTTATAACACAAAATACTAGAATATTAGAATAAGCAAGGTTGTGATATACTACCAACAAGCCCAGGGCCTGAACTCCAGTATTGTCCTGCTCCCAGAAGGGTCAGGACACACCAGGTGGCTTCAGTCTCGTAGCTCCACCATCTCCACATGAGGCCTCTTCAGTCACTGGGCGGCGGTGTGTGGGGGGGTCGGTGCGGGAGAGGGACACACCTGGATAATTGCTCTGGCTCTTCTATACGTTGGCCTGGAATTGGGGCCTGTCACTCCCACCCACAGCTGATTGGTCAGACCCTGTCATGGGATTCTACCTCCCACCCACAGCTGATTGGTCAGACCCTGTCATGGGATCCCACCTCCCCCCAACAGCTGATTGGTCAGAACTTGTCATGGGATTCTACCTCCCACCCACAGCTGATTGGCCAGATCCTGTCATGGGATCCCACCTCCCCCACAGCTGATTGGTCAGACCCTGTCATGGGATCCCACCTCCTCCCAACAACTGATTGTTCAGACCTTGTTATGGGATCCCACCTCCCCCCCACCACCACATCTGATTGGCCAGATCCTGTCATGGGATCCCACCTCCCCCCACAGCTGATTGGCCAGACTCTGTCATGGGATCCTGCCTAACTGCAAGGGCACTGGGAAATGTAACGGAGCAGGTGGACTATTTGGTTAAGCATCACAGGGGGCCAGTCTGAGGTGAATAGACCATCCACAAAATGTGTACCTCAGTGACTGAGAATTAACTGTAGCTGGTATTTTGAATCCTGCTTTAAACTCACAGGTCAAGGTGCTTTGCATGCAAATATTAACTAGGAAAATGCCTTCTGAAATGAGGGGACAGGGAGAAAGGCAAGAACATGCAAGTCATCAAAGGTGATGGAGAGGAGAGAGAGCTTTCAATCTCGGCTCTGGCTGTGACCATGCAGATTCTCATTTGCAGGTAGGAGGGTAATTGAAAAGTAAAGCAAAGCAAGACAATGAGAGAACATCCAAGAATTTTCAGGTAAATAAGAAATGTTTCAGGTGTACATGAAAGCCAAGGCCTATGAAGGAAAAATTTGCTGAGAAGCCATGTGAGTGTTATTGACAGGCTAGAAGAAATCATGGTTAAGACATTCTTTGTCAGGAGATGCTCACAAAAGAAAAGGAGGGGGCCAGGCCAGAAATACCTAAGCAGCTTCCAAATGACAGAGACCTGAGAAAGAAAATAAAAAGAGATTCTCCAGTCCCCCATGCCTTTATATATTCTGCACAGACTATCATTAAGTTGGTATTTAGGACGAGAAAAGGTGAAAACACACCACTGGTGATATTCAAGGGGGAAAAAAAGTAGTAGCAAGAAAAGGAACAAGTTTATAATGACAGAAAGTGGGGAGAGGTGAGTAATCATTGTTTTCCAATGGCAGGAGATAAAACGTGTAGCTGAGAAGTACGCCCGACCTTCCGGTGAGGCACGTACCAGACTTGGGAGCGCGGAGACAAAGAGAGAAGAGTCACCTGGGAGAAGGAGCCGAAGGCAGTGGCTGGGTGCAAAGTGGAGGCCATTGTGGGCGGCTGAGGAGATAATAGGGGGACGTGGAGAGCCGAAGAGCGAAGCTGAGTGTTAAACAACACACAGTGAAGAGAGAGAAAGTCGGGAGAAAGGCTGAGATTAATTCCCATAAAGACATCTTTAGCAGAGGCCAAGAGTTCTGGGAAGAAATGATCTGAGGCACCAGAGTCTTTGGGGAGCCTCACGATTCCAAATTTGTGAACAAAATGCAGTGCTGGTATCAAACCCCGAGTCCCAGGCTAGGCTGATCGTAAAACAGTCACCGTAGATTGTGTCCTTTCTAAGTGTCAACTGCAGCCCCAGCTGCATTAATCACACGTCTCACTGGGCTTACGGTGGTGAACGAATCATAAGAAACAGTAAATAAGAGCTCGTGAGAGTGTTTACTCTGTGCTGGGCCCTGTTCTAAAAGCCTGACGTGTGATAACTCATTTAATTATCACGCCAACCCTGCCTTCAATTTCCTGTTTCTCTGTTTCTTTAAAAAAACGTTTATTTGGCTGTGCCAGGTCTTCGGTGTGGCACGCAGGCTCTAGTTCTCTGACCAGGGATCAAACTTGGGTCCCTTTCATTGGGAGTGCGGAGTCTTAACCACTAGACCACCAGGGAAGTCCCCGGTGCCTCTGTTTCTTCATCTATAAATTGGAGCACAAGAGGACCCACTGGTTAAGTGAGGCAAGGGCTAGTGTTCATTTGCAGGCAGGGCACAGCACAGGAGGTCCCAGAACCTACAGTGCTGTGGCCCCAGGGAGCCCGGAGAAGGGCAGCATGACTCTAGTGAGCCGGCTACCAACCCTCATCCGTTCTACCATCCTCAGTCTTAAGTCTGAGGATTTGAAATCCTGAGTCTTTCCCTTTGGTAAACCAGAGCAAGTTTCTCTGACTTTCATCTGACTCCACTGGTCTCCTGGGGTCAGTCCCTCCATCTGCTTCCTTTCCTGTTACATCCCCATTTATGGCTGTGACTGTCCTTTGTAATAAGGGATCAAGAGCTGTACCTGTTCTTCCAAATGTGGCATCGTTTATTGTGTCCTAATGCAAAAATAGCTTCTTCAGACTTAAGCTGGCCAAGATTCTCTTATTTATCATGTTTTTGTAGCCATCAAAGAAGTAGAGGAGGGAAAGCTTCTTGGAAGCCTGTTTGTCCCTGAAAATCAGACGATTCGTAGAAACCTCAAACCAAGAGAGACAGGAGCCCCTTATGAAATGTAGGCTCCTACCTCCAAGCTTCCAAGCCTGCCAAGGACCTGTTCCCTCCAGGATCAGTCACTGGGATTAAACCTCATATGTAGTCACAGAAATTTCTCTCACCCCACTGCCGCCTACATTCTCCAATACTTTTGGGGAGGGTGGAAAATGGGCCCTTCCTTCTTCTACTAGTGAGATGTGAGATACTACAGTCTTTCTGGAGAGCAAGAATCCTTGGCACACATATATAGTTTTTAACCCAGTACATCTATGTCTGGAAACATATCCTAAGGAAATAATCAGATTATTGCACGAAGATGTGATGGACAAGAATGTCCAGTAGACCATCATTTATTGGAAAAACCTGAAATGTCCAACAGTAGTAACTAATTAAATAAATCATGAAGTTGTCAACAGTGGACTATGTACATAGTGAAAGTGAAGTCGCTCAGTCGTGTCCAACTCTGCGACCCCATGGACTGTAGCCTGCCAGGTTCCTCCGTTCATGAGATTCTCCAGACAAGAATACTGGAGGTTGCCATATCCTTCTCCAGGGGATCTTCCTGACCCAGGGGTTGAACCTGGGTCTCCCGCATTGAGGGCAGACGCTTTACCCTCTGAGCCACCAGGGAAGTTAGAGTATGTACATACTTATTTTAAATGATATTAATATATACTTTCATGGCAAGCTGATATACAATGAAAAAAAGTGAGTTACAAAACAGTATCTAGGGGACAATCCTGTGTTTATATACACATCTTGAAAAACTTTGTGACCATACATAGCAAGATGTCAATACTGGTTGTCTTATGGGAGTGGGAAGATGTGATATAATTGTTTCTTTATCTTTTATTTTCTTCTATGATGAATAGGATTAAAGATAAATAAATAGATACATTAAAAATCTATTTAGAAGTATCCATATTTCTTCTCCCAAATCAAGGTGGTACCATTTTTTGAACTAGCCTTGATAGGAGAGAATGTGGACAATATTTCCCCTCATTTATTAATTTTACTTTATTCAGATTATAGTGAATCCAAGCATGGTTTTGAAGAGGAAAAGGTATCACAAAGATTCAGCCTGCACAGCATGTATATATGAATTTGTGTGAGTATCAGTCGAAACTAGGAAGTGTTAGCCTCTTTGCCTTTTTAATAAATGTTTGATTATCATTGGTTGTTGTTCCTAGCCTAAGAACAAGGCAAGCGATAACTTTTTATTCCCAAATCCTAGCCCAGTGCCTGATACATAGTAAATGCTTAATACTTATGTGAAATGTGTATGGATTTTTGAGCTAAAGTATTTGTCGCACCTTTTGGCAAAGTAATGCTTGCTCTTTCATCAGGGTCTAATGGCTCTGCACGTCAGTAGCGTGGTGCAGAAAGCAGAGTAATGGTTGTGATGAATCAGGCCGACCTGTGTTCAAATGCTCTGCTCTCTGCTACTTATGAGCAGGTTAGTCTTCTATTTCCTCTCCCATAATATGGGAGTGATAATTGTAAGGATGAGAATTTGAAAATTTCCTTCTTTCAACCCCTTCTTGTGGCTTTCACCTTACAGTCTTTGAAAACTATTTAGATACAGACCAATGTTAAAATCCATCCATGGAGGCCATTCTGTAAAACTCAAGATGCAAGTAACCTTCTCGAGAATAAAAACACAGTAGCGTCTAAGGCTTTATCTGAGAGTGCTTACTCCCAGCTTTCAAGGATGATATGGAAAGAAACTGTTTAGCCAGAAATGGTGGATTATTAAGTAGCCTTATCTCAGCTCAGCATCTCTCTGTAAATAAGTCAAGGCTCAGAGCTACTCTGTGCAAGCGCTGGAAATGTTTGAGGGCTTAAAATAGCAAAACGCTTTGAAGAAACCCATCTTCCTAATGGAAAAAAAAGAACACATGAGAAAAATGACCATCAGTTATTTATATACAGCCCAGGCTTCAGCATGCGACAAAAGTGATCATTGCTGACCTACAATTGTCTTCAGAAATTAGCTCCACCACCTTTATGGAGGTTGGAGATGAAAGAAGGAGTGAGCCAGATGGCCACTGCCCATGGCTTTTCCTTAGGGAGGTGTTATGGCTGAACTTCATGAAACAGCTTCCTTGGACATTACATGGGCTTGGTCTCTGCTGATACCATCTAAGTCAATAATTTGGCCAAGTAATCAGAAAGATAACAGAAGAGGTTGGCAATGAAGTATGTAGAAAAACAGCCCATGTTCTCTTCTTTGCTTTTATTGGTATATTACAAGGCCAAAAATAAATACAGTACAAATCCCCTGTATTTTCTAGAGTCTGTGGAATACAGAGCATGTTGACTCATGAGATTTTTCACTGTGTGAGTGTGTGTGTGTCTGTGTGCTTTCTCCCTTACTGAATGACATATTTCATGGAGCTGTGTAAAGACACCCCCTGCCCTGCCTCCCCTTGCCTGGATATATGGAAAAACGCTCCTCTGTAGCATATTGTGAAAAGAGATGGGTGGCCAGGCCCACTGATGAATACACTGAGATGTTCCCCCTAAGTCACGAGTAAATCTGTTGGCTTTTAAAGTTGTTCTTGCTGTTGTTCAGTGGCTCAGCCCCATCTGACTCTGCGACCCCCTGGACTGCAGCACGCCAGGCTTCCCTGTCCTTCACCATCTCCCAAAGCTTGCTCAAACTTATGTCCACTGAGTTGGTGATTCCATCCAACCATCTCGTCCTCTGTCACCCCCTTCTCCTCCTGCCTTCAATCTTTCCAAGCATCAGGGTCTTTTCTGATGAGTTGGTTCTTTGCATCAGGTGGCCAAAGTATTGGAGCTTCAGCTTCAGCATCAGTCTTCCCACGTAATACTCAAGCTTTAGAGCTACTCTGACCTGCACTTTGGCGTTGGTGGCCCCCATGTCATGGTTTTGAAGCTATCTCATTCCTGCTGCTTGGGGCACTGGCTGCCCTGTAATTGACGAAGTCAGGTGAGTTCTTCTCTGAAAGCAGAGTCTGTCTACCTGCCATCCTGGGGGAGTTATGCTTCCCGGATTCTCTCCAACTGGAAACACCCCTGAGTTGCTCTCAGCCCTGCTCCTAAGCTCAGAGTATCCGGGGCAGCTCTGATTCTATTTACTTTTCTGGGACCAAGGCAGTTTCCTGGGGAGGCTCAGTCTTAGGGATGGGGTGCTGGGGTGCTAGGAAGGGGCTACTGAAGCCACCCACGTGCCGCTGCTTCCGCAGGTGGGCGCATTAGACTTCCGTGCTGCTCCGGTTCTATTTCCCTCACTCAGTTCTAAAATAGATAATCACACTGAGATGGGGGTCAGGCCAGTCAAACAAAGGAACTCTGAGGTTGGCCTGCAATGTGAAAACTGTCAATTATCCTATTTTATGTCCTCCCTACTTTTCTCGGAGCAGGGTCCTCATTTCCATTAGACCAATTTGGTACAATGCTGCATGTTCTAATCCTTTTACCATCTTATCTGAACAAGAGAAATGAGTGCAAATGAATGGGGAAGAGGCTAGGGAGGGAGGGAAGGAAGAAAAGGACATGGAAAGGAAGGAAGAGAATCCTTTTGAAGGGTGATTTTTCACTCCCGTCTTGACAATTTGTTAAAAGCCGATGTAACATCCTAATGAGAGCAGGTTGCTGCTACACAGCGAGGGTGATCCTAAGTCAGAAGCGACCTGTTTTAAAACCTTGGTTACTAATTTCGATGCTCTTAGTCTAGAAACAAGGAGGTCCTCCCAGATTTCGTGAGGTTTCTCTGTGGAACACGGAGCATGGCTCAGGAGCCCTCAGGCACAGAGACTCCACCGCCCCCCATCCCCCAACCATGGGCCACCTTCTCAGGAGTGAGGGCAGTGCAGCACAATATGGTGAGGTGAGGAGGTTAACCCTTTCCTCTGTGAGCTATCACAGGCTTACAAAGCAAAATATTTGAAAATACCTTATATTTGTTTTTCATGGCTGTAGAACAAATTATGACAAAGGGGCTTCCCAGGCGATGCTAGTGGTAAAGAACGCACCTGCCAGTGCAGGAGACATAAGATATGTGGGCATGGCAGGGCAGGAGGAGGAGGGCATGGCAACCTGCTCCACTGTTCTTGCCTGGAGAATCCCATGGACAGAGAAGCCTGCAGCCCATAGGTTTGCATAGGGCTGCAGTCCATAGAGTTTCAACGAGTCAGACAAGACTGAAGTGACTTAGCACATTAAACAATATGTTATCCCTGTTTCTATTGGTCGGGAATAAGCATAACTTTACTGGGTCCTCTGGTCAGGGTACGGCTGCAGGTAAGGTTTCAGCCGAGCTACATTCTCACTGGAGGTTCCACTGGAGAAGAGTCTGTCTACAAGTGCGTCAGGCTATAGGCAGAATTCATTTCCCTGCAGTCGTGTGATCGAGAGCTCTTACTTTCTGCTGGTTCTGGGCTGGAGGTGGCCCATAGGTCCTTGCCACATGGGCGTCTCCAAATTTACTGCTTACGTCCTCAAGCCTGCTAGAAGAGTTCCAGCTCCAGGCTGCTAACTCGGAGTGGTGACCACCACCTTGTGTGTTCTTGTTGACTAGCTGGAAGTTCCGGGCCCTGTCCACACTAAAAGGAAGGGGATCGCACAAAAGCGTGGGCTCCAGGAGGTGAGGTCACTGGCGTGTGTGTGTGGCGGGGGGGGGCACCAAGGGTTTGTCTGCCACACACCTGGAGTCTCTTCTCACCTCTCTCATCACTCTGACCTTGTTGGAATTCTCTCCCAAACCATCTGAAGCCATATCCTCTAAGGATCTTCAGTGGAGTCACCAGCCATCCCAGGTTGCCCCAGACTGGTTTAGTTGAGCACTGAAAGTCCTGCATTCTGGGCAACCCCTCCATCTCAGGCAAACCGGGACAGCTGGTCATTCTAAGCAGATCTCAGGTCCTCTTTGGTTTCTCTTCTTTCCCCCAGTATTAGGGATAAAAGAGAAACCAAACTGGTACCATCCAAATGTGGTCCGACTGTTCTCCAAGAAGCCCTTGGAGCCCTGTCAGCTGGAGCAGGTGGCAAGGTGATGGTGATTATGTGGTTTTTCCAGTCCCTTCCCAGTGTGCTACTACTGAGCACGCTAGCTCCCAATTTGCTTGTACACTTTAGAATCTGCTATACGCTGTGTGAACATTTCCACGGCCAAATGTTGAGGCCTTAACATTGTCGTTTTATAGAAACAAGCCAGGATCCAGCCTCTTGAACTGGAAGCCAGACTTCTTTCACAAGACTGTGCAGGTTAGCTGAGCATTTCTTGGCCATCAACTGTGTGCAGGGTTCTGGACTTGGGGCTGGACAGTGAAGCAGTTTTAGAGGATTGTTTGCTTGTTGCTGGGTTTCCCTGGTGGCCTAGCTGGTAAAGAATCTGCCTATAATGCAGGAGACCTGAGTTCAGTTCCCTGGGTTGGCGAGACCCCTTGGAGAAGGGAATGGCAATCCACTCGAGTATTATTGCCCAGAGAATTCCATGGGCTATAGTCCATGAGATTGCAAAGAGCTGGACATGACTGAGGGACTTTTTCACTTTTTCCTGTTGCTATTTTGTTTTTTTTAATGAAAAGTGTAAATCTCATCCCATACAGAGTTTCTAGTTGCATTGGCAAAGACCTAGTTTAGGGCTAGAACATACTCAGCTTGACAGGTTTATCTGAACTGACTGTTTACTAAGGTGTCAAAAATGGTGATTTCAGCTACTTGGAAACAGGTACATTTACCTTAACGTTACCTTAGTGTAATTTCAAAGCAACATAAGTGTGAATTCTCAAGGCTGAATATGGAGCTTATGCCCATGACAGGGACTTTCCTGTCCTTTCAGCCAAAAACAAAAACAAAAACGAAAACACAAGCCAGTGCAAATTGGCATACTGAAAACAGAGTTCAAAGGCACTGAGGGAGGGCAAGGTTGTGTAACTCCTGAAAAGTTCAAGGCAAGGTTAATGTGGGCACGCAGAGTTGTGGTTTCAGACTGCCTTAGAAGAGGTGCAGGTGAGTAATCAGACAGCTGTGCCTACAGCAGCCAGCCTCCGTCCCATCAGCCAAGCAAATCAAATAGCAACTTAACGTCTACAGGCAAGAAAAAGGTCCAGGGCAATCATCTACCTCTCACCTGCCCAGCCAGGCAGATTTCTGTCATCCCACACCACGGTCTAGGTTGGCTGATGAACAGGTCTCGTGTCTTGGAATGCAAGTTTGATTTGCTTTGAGCACCATTTCATTAACCCCAAACTGAACTGAGGGTATTCTAATCAGGGTGGGAGACAGAACTCCTCCAGAGGTGTGAAGCTGTGGTCAAGGTCACTTGGTGGAAGACCTTTGCATTTGGGCTCACGCCCTGAAGTTCTAGGCCTGGATGCAGGTCCTAAGGGCAGTCACATGGGTCAGAACAGCGCTGAAAGTTTTGTTTAAAAAATATATATTTGAATACAAAAGATGTCAGGCACCCAATGTCATAGGTTAGCCGGTGGGACTGGAGAACTCTCCATTGGTTTATAGTAAACTTTCAAGTAAGGACCTGTTTATAGCAATATTGAGATTTGTTTTATTATCATCTCTCACTGAGTTTTCCAGAGTCTGTTTCTAAATGATAAGTGATAAGTGAAAGTTGAGTCTGACTCTTTGCGACCCATGGGACTATACAGTCCATGGAATTCTCCAGGCCAGAATACGTGAGACGGTAGCCTTTCCCTTCTCCAGGGGATCTTCCCAACCCAGGGATCAAAGCTAGGTCTCCCGCATTGCAGGCGGATTCTTTACCAGCTGAGCCACCAGGGAAGTCCAAGAATACTGGAGCGGGTAGCCTTTCCCTTCTCCAGCAGATCTTTCCAACCTAGGGATCAAACTGGGGTCTTCTGCATTGCAGGCAGATGCTTTACCAACTGAACTATCAAGGAAGCGTCATGTAACAAGAAGTTCCTCGGCCAAATGAGTTTGGTAAATGTTGGTTTGAACTGAGTTCACTGGGATGAATTTATTATAGGACTTCTCAAAGCTTTGTTCAATAAAGTAAAACTCATTACTGACTCACAATTGGCATCAGCTGCAGAGCTTTGTTTCTTGTGAAATTGTTTTTTTTTTTAATAAATTCGTACTTTGAAATTATTTAGGACTCAGTTCAATGGGTTTTAAAGAAAACAACAGATATAAACCCATACCAAATAGTACAGAGTTCCATATACTATTCATCCAGAGTCCCCAGTGAAAGTATTTTACTTAAACATTGTATGCTGTTAAAATGATATTAACAACTCGGATGTATAGTTTATTGAATTTCTTGAGTTTTTACATACACTTCCTCTGTATGTAGTACTGTGTGCATTGTTGTTCAGGCATTAAGTTGCGCCTGGCTCTTTTGTGACCCCCTGGGCTGTAACTCACCAGGCTCCTCTGTCTATGGGATTTTCCAGGCAAGAATCCTGGAGCAGGTGGCCATTTTTTTCTCCAGGGCATCTTCTTGACTCAGGGATTGAACCCATGTCTCTTGCAAGTCTGCTGTGTTGCAGGTGGATTCTTTACTGTTGAGCCACAGGGAAGTCCTTCTGTGTGCACAGTTCTATGAAGTTTTTTCACATGTGTATATTTGAGCAAGTAACACCACAATCAGGTTATAAAACTGTTCCATCACCACAGAGAAGCTTTTTCATATCACCCCTTAATAATTTCACTGTTCCCCCAACCCTAATCTTTGGCAACCACAGATCTCTTCCACATCTCTACAATTTTGTCAGCTAGAGAATGTTACATAAATGGAATCACACAGCATTTAGCATTTCCAGATTGCCTTTTTATCTTTTAGCATCATGACCTGGAGATCCATCCAAGTTGTTGCCTATATCAGTAGGTTATTCCTCTTTATTGCCAAGTCGTTTTGCATTGTATTGATACACCACAATTTGTTTCTCCAGTTACCACTTGACAAATATTTGGATTTGTTTTCAGACCTTTGGTTATTGCAAGGACATCTCCTATGAAACTCGTGTACATATGTTTATGTGAATAAAAATTTTCATTTTTCTCAGATAAATGTACAGAGGTCATATGGTTTCCTTCAGAGCTTTTAGAAGCTCCAGGTGCCAACATCTTACATAAGATGTTGAACTGACCACAGATGCATGTTCTCCATGAGGAGATCCCAGGAAAAGCAGGTGGAAACCCACATCGATAAAAAGAGTGCAAAGGAGAAACAGGCAAGAGTTCCACAAAGTGGCCTGTTGGAAGACAGAAAGTGGATGTGGGAGTGACAACCTCTGAAGCAGGATTCAGGAAGCCTTTGGCTCCAGGATGTGCCGTGACGAAGGTGATGAGCCTGTAAGAGCCCTGAGAGGTTGGGGAGGGCAGAGGGAGCCTTGCTCTCCCCTGAAGGCAACAGGTACTTCAGGGAACAAAAGCAAAATGGAAGAATATGTAAATGAATTTAGAAAAAAAGGAGAAGGTATTGCTTCTATCTATGAGAAAAAGAGGATATATTAATATAAAAGCAGTGACCGGAGAACTCTCAGAATTTAAAAGTATGATTGTTAAAACTAGAAAAAAATCATAGAAAGCTCCAGAGATAAAGCTAGAAAACAGTCTCAGAAAAAATTTTACAATGAAAAAAATAAGATAAATATACGAGATATCAAGTATTAATTCAGAGATTGAATATCTGATTAAGAAAGTTATCAAAGTAGAAAATAGTAAAAATAAAAATGAGAACTTATCAAAGAATTAACACCAGAGGATTTCCTGGATTCCTCAAATGGGAAAACACCAAGCACTAGACATAATGAATAAGGGTCTCAGCTAAACAAACATGTGGCATTTCAGAAGAGTGAGAACACTGATCCTTAAATCTGTCAGAAAAAAAAAAAAAAAAA
>SJYX01019387.1:211184-225843 GCA_006410675.1 Oreotragus oreotragus | reverse complement strand
GAACACAAATCCTAAAATCTCAAAAAAAAAAAAAAAAAACAGAACAAAACAGAAATAAGAATCATATTGGCATCACAGATCTTGTTAGAAACACTGGATGCTGAAGACAGTAGCTTAATGTCTTTAAAATTCAGAGACAAATATTTTGAACCTAGATTTCTATCCCCAGTCAAATCTTGGGTGAAGTGCTATAGATAGAAGCTTTTCAGATATACAAAGATTCACAAATATGCCTCTTGCAGTCTTTTTTAAGGTGTTTCTTAAGAAGATATGCCAGTAAAGAAAAGCAGCTAAATCAAACAAGAGGAAAATGTGGAGCCTAAAAAAAAAAAAAAAAGAGAGAGAGAAAGAAACCCAATAAAGATTGCATCTGAAGACAATAGCTATGAACAGTCCCAGGGAGCAACCTGCCTAGGGTGGAGCAAAATGAGGAAACTGGAGGTTAGGTTTTAGAAATAATGTTAATTAATAGACTAGATATGATGATGGAGAGTTTGAAATTTGAGAAAATTATAGAGGTGAAGTGTAGGAAGGAAGGAATAATTCATTCAAAGTTGTCCCTAGAAATATTTTCTTTTGAGTATCAAAGCAGCTGAGAAGGAAATATAAACCCAACACAATCAGGCTTTTCTGATATAGCATCATATAGCATCCCTGAACTATTTCATGACCTACAAAATTCTGCAACAAAAATAACAGGGCTGATGGGAAAAATAGGGTTTGGCTGATGAATCAAAACTTGTAGAACTTTGTAACTAAAGCACTAACAAAAACAGTAATAATCCTAAGAAAACTATTAGCACAGTTAACTGCTGGCATTTGCAGCTAGAATCACCGTTGGTTTCTCCATGAACACTGGGGTTCTGCTTCTCCTTGGTCCTTGAAGACAGAAACCAGGGTCATCAGATTAAAATGTACAATCTAGGAACAGCCTTCTTCATTAATAATTTTTTTAAACACAGGGGTTGTATCTTTGTGGTAGCAACATTTGTATTGCAGCTTCCTTGTATTGTTTAATATAGAAGCTATTAAACCCACCTCTTCTTTTTTTTAAAATTGAGGTATAGTTTATTTATAATGTTTTAGTTTCAAGTATAGCAAAGTGATTCAGTTATGTATATGTGTGCGTGCGTGTGGATGTATATTCTTTTTCAGATTCTTTTCCATTGTAGGTTATTACAGGATATTGAATATAGCCACCTGTGCCGTCCTTTGGTCCTTGTTGATTATCTGTTTTATATACAACAGTATGGATCTCCAGCTTTGCGCTTTGGTAACCATGTATTTATTTTCTGTGTCTGTGAGTCTCTTTCTTAAACCCATCTCTTCCTGAATGGATGAAAGGCACCACTCTAGAATGCTTATTTTCTTAAGATCTTCATGTAATGTCAAGGGCTTCTCTTTAATTGTGAGAAAATTTGTACTTGATTGCTGCAAACATTAACATGCTGGAGGAAAAAAAAATTATTTGTGAACCAATACAATGTCCGTGTCTTGACACTGTCCCCTGTTTACTAATTGTATATCCACAGGAGAACAAACTGCTCCTGGCTCTACAGAAAACAGCACAGACGTGAGAATCATGGCATGAAGACTGTCTATTGATTTTTAACTTTTTGAATCTATCCACACGCATGGTACCCTCCTCCAGCCCCACCTCTTCTTGCCAGCGCTGCTTGCAGACAGTGAGTCCTGGGGGTGGACAGGAAGTGGCGCTCTCACCATGCTACTCCGTGATCCTGAGCTGGGTGACAGCTGAGGACCTGATGCTCGTTTTGGTCAGGGGAACAAAGGGGACTCATTCGTATAAATGAGCCAAACCCTCCTCCATTAAATACAACATTTACAGCTGATAAGTCAAGGGACTTTCCTGGTGGTCCAGTGGCTAAGACTTCACACTCCCAATGTGGGGGGCGGGGTGGGGGAGGGTAGTTGGGTTCAATCTCTGGTCAGGGAACCAGATCCCATATGCTGCAACTAAAATCCTGCATGTAGTAACTAAAAAATCCTGCATAGCACAATGAAGATCAAAGATCTCGCATGCTACAGCTAAGACCAGACACAGCCAAAGAAACAAATTAAAAATAAAGAAATATAAAAATGACAGGTGTTATATGACCCACAGTGATGACCGCCAAAGTAACTAAGACACGGAGATCGAGTTGGTTGTCTTTGAGGGCAAAAGCCTAGAGAATTGGCTGGGAGGGTGTAGAGGAGAGCAAGGGACTTCTTTTCTTCAAAAACTCTACTGGATTGTTTATTTTTTTACTTGAGCCAAATGCACATGTTAATCTAATGAAAATGAAACAAACTTAAAAAAAAAAATCTACTCCTCTCCCATCCCTGCAGTTCTACAGAAACTAAGCAATCCTGCTTCTGGGGAAAACAAGAAATTGTAGTGTGAAAAAGATCTACAGGTGATTTGGTTGCTCGTTAGGGGTTAAGTCTTATTGGTCTGCTTGGGTGACGAGGGGCTTGCGGAGAATGGCATGCAATTCACTTGGTTTTGAATCTTTCCTTTTTCAGAATATTTCACAGGATGTGTGTCCTATGAAACACTGGGGATGCAGACCGTTTGCAAATGTCCATCATTCTCTTGAGCAGGAGGAAGGGGGGAGAACGTTGCTGTTGGAAGAAACTGTGACTTGTTCGTGTGGTTTTCGTGGTTCCTAAGCCCCCAGCATTGAGGCAAGAACTTAAGGCTTCTTTTCTCAGGAGATGGACAGGTCACACAAACCCATTGTCAGTCCCTGGATGGCTCATCTTGTTATGTGCAAGGTGAGCCAGTCCAGGTTTGAGCAGAGCTGCCCGGGCCCAGGCAGGCCTCTTGCTCATGAAGTGAGCTCTGCGAGGTGAGGTTCTGGTAAAGCTAGCCTCACGAGCCCTCTGGTAGCTGGAGGCTGGACAGACAGTTCTGAACAGAGAATGCCAGAGTGGGTCCAGTCCGAGTGAGCAGAGAAGTGAGGACTCTCCAGGTCAAGGGGTTTGGAATTTCTGAGCAAGAAGAATCTGAATGATGATCATTCCCTTGTAGCCTGCCTAGCTGTCCAGTGGGCAATGACGCACTCCTCAGCAAGACGCCACCCAGCCTCTGCTGGAGTGGGGTCCCTGATCATGGCTCCAGCGGAGGCTCTGAGGGACATTTTGATGATTATCCATGATGACAATGTCTCCCCCTGGAAAGGCATTGAGGGGTGGTAGACATGCCTTTAGATGAAGAATCAGAACTTCTGGATTCTAAAGTGGGCCACAGGGCACTTGAAGAGAGAAGGTCTGATACATTCTACAGCCTCTAGCAAGGCCTTCCAAGTCAACATGTAACAAACAGTCCATTGCCTGCAAAAGTAGCTTCAAAATATGTCTTCTGGTTGCCTCCACACATTGCCCTCTATGAGTTTCCCCTGTGTGGAAATTCTGAAACGAATTGCACTCCAGTTAGGCCCAGCTCTGCTCCGTGTGTGTGTGTTCATGCTAAGTCACTTCAGTCTTGCCTGACTCTGCAACCCTGTGGACTGTAGCTCTCTGGGCTCCTCTATCCGAGGGGATTCTCCAGGCAAGAGTACTGGAGTGGGTTGCCATGCCTTTATCCAAGAGATCTTCCTCAGCCAGGGATTGAACCCAAGTCTCTGAGTCTTCTGCTTTGGGAGGCAGATTCTTGACCACTAGCACCACCTGGGAAGACTCTGCTCCCCGCTTGCTTGTGGCCTTTTCTTTTTGTTCCTTAGTCTATTCATCTGTAAAATGGGAATGGGGAGGGGGATGAATCGGTCAACCTTTAATATCCCTTCCAGCCCTGATATCCTAGGCTTCTATGTTCTCCAAAGGTGAGAAATGTTCTGGGACAACCCCAGTTTCCATCAGGTGAGACAGCTCTTGAAAGCAGGCAAGGATGAGGTGCAAAGCATGTTTATAGACTCCTTAAGGCCCAGCCTTTCTAGCAGACACCCCTGTTCCTTTCCAGATAGATTTCTCTTTCTCGGGAAGGGAGAACTGCTAGTCACAAAAGCACAGGAACAAACACACACTTCTTAGCAAATCCTCAATTTCCCCCAGAAGCACTCGGCCGCCTGGGGGGAGCTGGCTCTCTGCTGACCCAGATAAGCAGACCCAGGCTCTGATGTGGCTGTGAGACACTTCAAGGTGCCTCTCTCCGCAGGACGTCGGGAGGCTGGGCGGCCCCGTCCAAACACAAACACGCCAGCAGCAGTGTCCCTACCTAGACAGATGCGAACACAAAAGAGACGTTGCAGCTAAGAAGATCCTCTGGTGTTTGTAGCTCTAAGCAGGTAAGGTCATTAGAACCGTTCTTTATAATACATTTTTTTCCCCTCCTCATTCTGATGGAGTAAAAATAGGCTGAAGGAACTGATTTTATTTCCCATTTAAGTTAGTTCAATGAAAGGTAGAGTTTTTTTTGTTTTGTTTTAATCCCTGTGTGTGTGTTTCTGTGCAAGGGATGGGGGAGGCCTGGGGGAAGGAGAGTTTTGAGATGATGCTATTGGGTCCCTTGGTTAAAGAAGAAAAATGTCGGGCTTGAAATGGTTTCCTCTGGGGGCTGTTTGTGGAATCAAAACGCCTCTCCGGTTTGCAGTTCTGAAACCCACTACTGTGACTTAAAAAAAAGATGACTTTCAATTTAGAGGGGAAAAAGGCTGTAGCTCCTGGAGTCCCCACTCGGCTGAGGAAAATGCCCCTGGATGAAGTGAATGCCGTGGATTTGGATTTCAAACATGAGCATTGATCTCAGCATCGATTGGGGTGATGTGGCTGGTCTCCTGTTAGCACCAAGCCCTGCCTTGTCCCCCAGGGGAAGAGGATTGATCGCAGGGTGTAGCCGTGAGGCTGGGATGGAAGAGAAGGACAAAGGGAGCCAGTCCCATGATGAGGGAAGGACCCAACATGCTCTCCCAGTAAACTGAAATTCTGTAATCAAAGTCTCACCCTTGGCAACTCCCATCCTCCTGTACTTTGTCAACACTTTTCTCCTGGGAAGGCTCAGTGCTTTGAAGGATGCTCGGGTTAAATTGCTATTTACACCACCACCAGGAGAAGGGCACTCGCATGCTACAGCTAAGACCAGACACAGCCAAAGAAACAAATTAAAAATAAAGAAATATAAAAATGACAGGTGTTATATGACCCACAGTGATGACCGCCAAAGTAACTAAGACAAGGAGATCGAGTTGGTTGTCTTTGAGGGCAAAAGCCTAGAGAATTGGCTGGGAGGGTGTAGAGGAGAGCAAGGGACTTCTTTTCTTCAAAAACTCTACTGGATTGTTTATTTTTTTACTTGAGCCAAATGCACATGTTAATCTAATGAAAATGAAACAAACTTAAAAAAAAAAATCTACTCCTCTCCCATCCCTGCAGTTCTACAGAAACTAAGCAATCCTGCTTCTGGGGAAAACAAGAAATTGTAGTGTGAAAAAGATCTACAGGTGATTTGGTTGCTCGTTAGGGGTTAAGTCTTATTGGTCTGCTTGGGTGACGAGGGGCTTGCGGAGAATGGCATGCAATTCACTTGGTTTTGAATCTTTCCTTTTTCAGAATATTTCACAGGATGTGTGTCCTATGAAACACTGGGGATGCAGACCGTTTGCAAATGTCCATCATTCTCTTGAGCAGGAGGAAGGGGGGAGAACGTTGCTGTTGGAAGAAACTGTGACTTGTTCGTGTGGTTTTCGTGGTTCCTAAGCCCCCAGCATTGAGGCAAGAACTTAAGGCTTCTTTTCTCAGGAGATGGACAGGTCACACAAACCCATTGTCAGTCCCTGGATGGCTCATCTTGTTATGTGCAAGGTGAGCCAGTCCAGGTTTGAGCAGAGCTGCCTGGGCCCAGGCAGGCCTCTTGCTCATGAAGTGAGCTCTGCGAGGTGAGGTTCTGGTAAAGCTAGCCTCACGAGCCCTCTGGTAGCTGGAGGCTGGACAGACAGTTCTGAACAGAGAATGCCAGAGTGGGTCCAGTCCGAGTGAGCAGAGAAGTGAGGACTCTCCAGGTCAAGGGGTTTGGAATTTCTGAGCAAGAAGAATCTGAATGATGATCATTCCCTTGTAGCCTGCCTAGCTGTCCAGTGGGCAATGACGCACTCCTCAGCAAGACGCCACCCAGCCTCTGCTGGAGTGGGGTCCCTGATCATGGCTCCAGCGGAGGCTCTGAGGGACATTTTGATGATTATCCATGATGACAATGTCTCCCCCTGGAAAGGCATTGAGGGGTGGTAGACATGCCTTTAGATGAAGAATCAGAACTTCTGGATTCTAAAGTGGGCCACAGGGCACTTGAAGAGAGAAGGTCTGATACATTCTACAGCCTCTAGCAAGGCCTTCCAAGTCAACATGTAACAAACAGTCCATCGCCTGCAAAAGTAGCTTCAAAATATGTCTTCTGATTGCCTCCACACATTGCCCTCTGTGAGTTTCCCCTGTGTGGAAATTCTGAAACGAATTGCACTCCAGTTAGGCCCAGCTCTGCTCCGTGTGTGTGTGTTCATGCTAAGTCACTTCAGTCTTGTCTGACTCTGCAACCCTGTGGACTGTAGCTCTCTGGGCTCCTCTATCCGAGGGGATTCTCCAGGCAAGAATACTGGAGTGGGTTGCCATGCCTTTATCCAAGAGATCTTCCCCAGCCAGGGATTGAACCCAAGTCTCTGAGTCTTCTGCTTTGGGAGGCAGATTCTTGACCACTAGCACCACCTGGGAAGACTCTGCTCCCCGCTTGCTTGTGGCCTTTTCTTTTTGTTCCTTAGTCTATTCATCTGTAAAATGGGAATGGGGAGGGGGATGAATCGGTCAACCTTTAATATCCCTTCCAGCCCTGATATCCTAGGCTTCTATGTTCTCCAAAGGTGAGAAATGTTCTGGGACAACCCCAGTTTCCATCAGATGAGACAGCTCTTGAAAGCAGGCAAGGATGAGGTGCAAAGCATGTTTATAGACTCCTTAAGGCCCAGCCTTTCTAACAGACACCCCTGTTCCTTTCCAGATAGATTTCTCTTTCTCGGGAAGGGGAGAACTGCTAGTCACAAAAGCACAGGAACAAACACACACTTCTTAGCAAATCCTCAATTTCCCCCAGAAGTGCTCGGCCGCCTGGGGGGAGCTGGCTCTCTGCTGACCCAGATAAGCAGACCCAGGCTCTGATGTGGCTGTGAGACACTTCAAGGTGCCTCTCTCCGCAGGACGTCGGGAGGCTGGGCGGCCCCGTCCAAACACAAACACGCCAGCAGCAGTGTCCCTACCTAGACAGATGCGAACACAAAAGAGACGTTGCAGCTAAGAAGATCCTCTGGTGTTTGTAGCTCTAAGCAGGTAAGGTCATTAGAACCGTTCTTTATAATACATTTTTTTCCCCTCCTCATTCTGATGGAGTAAAAATAGGCTGAAGGAACTGATTTTATTTCCCATTTAAGTTAGTTCAATGAAAGGTAGAGTTTTTTTTGTTTTGTTTTAATCCCTGTGTGTGTGTTTCTGTGCAAGGGATGGGGGAGGCCTGGGGGAAGGAGAGTTTTGAGATGATGCTATTGGGTCCCTTGGTTAAAGAAGAAAAATGTCGGGCTTGAAATGGTTTCCTCTGGGGGCTGTTTGTGGAATCAAAACGCCTCTCCGGTTTGCAGTTCTGAAACCCACTACTGTGACTTAAAAAAAAGATGACTTTCAATTTAGAGGGGAAAAAGGCTGTAGCTCCTGGAGTCCCCACTCGGCTGAGGAAAATGCCCCTGGATGAAGTGAATGCCGTGGATTTGGATTTCAAACATGAGCATTGATCTCCGCATCGATTGGGGTGATGTGGCTGGTCTCCTGTTAGCACCAAGCCCTGCCTTGTCCCCCAGGGGAAGAGGATTGATCGCAGGGTGTAGCCGTGAGGCTGGGATGGAAGAGAAGGACAAAGGGAGCCAGTCCCATGATGAGGGAAGGACCCAACATGCTCTCCCAGTAAACTGAAATTCTGTAATCAAAGTCTCACCCTTGGCAACTCCCATCCTCCTGTACTTTGTCAACACTTTTCTCCTGGGAAGGCTCAGTGCTTTGAAGGATGCTCGGGTTAAATTGCTATTTACACCACCACCAGGAGAAGGGCGTGTGGATAAACGATCATGCCTCATTCCCTCCTGTTCCTGGGACCCTGTACCTACAAGGTTTCTTGGACTATGAAGACTCACTGGAGGACGTTACTCTGCCCGCTTGATTCTAGAGTGGTAGACTAATGAATTGTTAATTCATTCAGCACATTTTTATTGGGTGTCTACCATACGTCGGGAGCTTAGGATGGCTCTGAACAAAACAGACACAGATCTCTGTCCCTGTGAATCTTCCGTGCCAGTGGGGGAAGATGGATGATAAACAATAAACATAAGATTGAAAATTATCATATTCTTTAAGGTGATGAATGCTATGGAACAGGCACAGGAGAGCATGGGGAGCTGGGAGGGCAGAGTTGGGGGTGCTCTGCAGCTGGATGAGAAATCACCTCCTTGGTGAGGAGATGATACTTAAGCAAAGACTGTAGGGAGGGGAGGACTTTGGCCGTACAGATACGCAGAGCTAGAGATTTCAGGCAGAAAGAACTGTGAAGTACAATCCCCTGAAGGAGGCCAGTGTGACTACATCAGGGTGTATGTGGGTGGCTGAGGGTGAATAATGGATAGTCAGGGAAGTCTTGGGCTCTCAACCCTGTAGAGTTACTGACCACTGTAATACCTTTGGCTTTTATTCTGAGATGAACAGGAGAGCTGTAAGAGAATCTTGAATAGAGGAATGGCAAGATCTGATTTAGATTTGTTAAGGAAAACTCTGGTTGCTGTGTTGGGAAGAGAAGGCAAGAGTGATGAGCAAGGAGACAGGTGGAGGAGGAGAGAGATGAAGGAGGCAGCAGAGGCAGAGGTGGTGAGAAGTTGTTCGTCTCCAAATATAACCTGGAGATGAAGTCAAAGAAAGAGGTTTCCTGCTAGATTAGTAGTATCCTATGGTTTGAGTCTTCAGTCCTGCAAGGAGAAATCAGGAGTTTTGTGTTAGGCATGTTGAGTCTTGAGATGTCTGTTATAAACATCCAAGAGGAAATGTTGAGTTCAGGTCTAAAGTCATTTTGGAGGGGAATCACTGAGCTTTAAATATAAATTCGGAAGTGGATTGCATACATATTATATTTAAATGCCGTGAGACTGGGTGTGATCACCAAAGGAGTGAGTAAAGATGCAAAAAGGACAGGTCGGGGCACTCTTGGGAACAGAGTCCTGGGAGAACAACATTAAGAGGCTGAGAAGGGGAGGAGACCAGCAAGGGAGGCTGAGAGAGCTGCCTGAAAATAGGAGTGAGTGGGGCTCTTGGAGCCAGGTAAGGAAATGTATCAAAATCAGCTGGTTCAAGTGCTCTGACAAAGTCAGAAAGATGAGGACTGAGACTTATCATTCTTTCCAGCAACATGAGGCCCCTAGTGACCTGATCAAAAGTTGTTTCAGAGGAGTAGTGGAGGCAAACACCGAACTGGCTCAACTCTAAGAGAAAAGGAGAGGAGAGGAATTACTAACAGCATAGAAAACTCACGCAAAAGTCAACTCAAAATACGCCGAAGGCTGGAATGTTACACCTGAAACGATAAAACTCCTGGAAGAAAATGGATAAGCTCCTTGATATCTGTTTTGGGACTGACATTTTTTTTTTTTAATTTGATAACTAAAGCCCAAATAAACAAGTGGGACTACATCCAGCCAAAAGCCTTCTACACAGCAAAGGAAATCATCAACAAGATGAAAAGGCAACCAAAGGAATAAGAGAAAATATTTGCAAATATGTATCTAATCAGGGATTAATATATCACTCAGCAAAAATCAAATGATTCCATTTTTAAGATGATCAGAAGAACTGAATATGTATATATATTTTTTCCAAAGAGGACACACACATGGCCAATAGGTACGTGAGACTCAGCCTCACTAATCATTGCTATGGTGAGGGTTTACCATACACCTGCTAGAATGGCTATCATTTAAGAGACAAAAGATAAGTGTTGGCAAGAATGCGAAGGAAAGGAATCCCTGTGCGCTGTTGGGGGAATGTAAACGGGCATAGCCACTAGGGAGAACGGTGTGGAGATTCCTCAGGAAATTAGAAATAGAACGACCGTGCGATCTAGCGATTCCCTTCTGGGTATATACCTGAAGGAAATGAAATCAGTATCTCAAAGTGATATCTGCTTTCCCACGTTCACTGTGGCATTGTTTATGACAGTCAAGACAGGAAGGCAACCTGAGTGTCCATCAGTGGATGAGTGGGCAAAGAAGCTGTAGCATATTCATATGTTTATGCGTATATATGGAGAAGGCGATGGCACCCCACTCCAGTGTTCTTGCCTTGAGAATCCCAGGGACGGGGGAGCCTGGTGGGCTGCAGTCCATGAGATCGCTGAGGGTCAGACACGACTGAGTGACTTCACTTTCACTTTTCTCTTTCATGCATTGGAGAAGGCAATGGCAACCCACTCCAGTGTTCTTGCCTGGAGACTCCCAGGAACGGCGGAGCCTGGTGGGCTGCCGTCTGTGGGGTCGCACAGAGTCGGACACAACTGAAGCAACTTAGCAGCAGCATGCATATATATAAAACGGAGTATTGTTCAGTCATAAAACCCAAGAAAATTCTGCCACTTTTCACAGTATGAATGGATCTTAAGGGCATTATGTCACTAAGTGAAATAAGTCAGGCAGAGGAAGACAAATGTTATGTGATCTAACATGTGGAATCTTAAGAACAAAACTCAAAACAGATTACTGGTTGCCAGAAGTGGAGGGTGAAGGATGGCAAAAATGGGTTGAAGGTAATAAGAAAGTACAGACTTCCAGTTTATAAGATAAGTAAGTTTTGTGGATAAAATGTATGGCACGCTGACTATAGTTAACTGAATTGCATGTTTGAACTGTTCAAAAGTTTCTAAAAGAATAAATCTTAACAGTTCTCATCACAAGAAAAAAAAGTATCTATGTGAGGTGATGGATGTTCACTTTTTGTGATAATCATTTCACGATATATACATTTATCAAATCATTATGTTGTATGCCTTAAATTAACACAGTATTATATATCAATCAAATCTCAGTAAAACTGGAAGAAAGAAATTCCTTTGAATGGATTTGATGCAGAGGAAAGCAAAGAAATGAAACAGCAACTAGCAAAAGAACTAAGGCCAGGACTTCCCTGGTGGTCTAGTGGTTAAGAATCGGCCTTGCAATGCAGGGAATACAGGTTCAATCCCTGGCCAGGGAACAAAGATCCCACATGCTGTGGAACAGTTAAGCCCTTGAACCACAACTAGAGAGTCTGTTGGCTGCAATGAAAGACCCGTCTGATGCAATGAAGATCCTGCATGCCGCGACTAAGATCCGACAGGCCAAATAAATAAGTGTAAAACATAAAGAAATATGGCCAAGGTAAATTTTCGTTTGCCTTGTATTGGTTTTGGTTTTGTTTAATTTAGTTTCTTTTTTTTTTTAATATTTAAAGGCATTAGATATGTGTGTGTGCATGTGTGCGTGTGTGTGTATAATAAGAACACAACATGAGATGTACGTTCTTAGATTTCTAGGCATACAATACAGCATTGTTATCTATAGGTTCAGTGTTATACAGCAGAGCTCTAGAATTAATGCATCTTGCAAAACTGAAAGATTTTAGCGACTCCCCATTTTCCCCTACCTCAGTCCCTGGCAGCCATCATTTTATCCTTTGTTTTTATGAATTTGGCTATTTTTGATCCCTCATGTATAAGTGAAGTCATGCAGTGTTTACTCCTCTGTGACTGACTTATTTCACTTAGTATAGTGTCCGACAGATTTATCCGTGTTGTCACATATGGTGGGATTTCCTTCTTTTTTTTTTAAGGTTGAGTAATATTCCATTGTATTTGTCAATCACATTTTTAAAATCCATTCATCTGTCACTGGATATTTAGATTGTTTTCCCATCCTGGCTACTGTGAACAGGCTCCCAAATTCTGTGTACTTCAAAGAACCTGGGATTGGGTTTGGTTTAGTTTTACCACGGGAAAAATATAGCAATCCTCAGTCAACTAGCAATACATGGAATATTGTCAAATGTCGGCACTGCCTTGGGTTTCCCTGGTGCTCAGTGGTAAAGAATCTACCCTCCAGGGAAGGGAACAGCAGCCAAAAGCAGGTACCTACAGCCAGCGGGCTTGGGCCCTGGCCTTGCAGTGGGTTGTCTCTCCGAGCTTTGCCTACTCCCTGGGTTTTCTGTAGGACAGGAGCAGAGGCAAATCAGAGCTGTGTGTGAGCCTGCCTTTTATCCCCCCAATAAAAAAAAAGGAGCCGAAGGAGCCCCATGTGCTCCGGGAGGACCATCAGCTCCCTTGGCTCTCCTCTCCTGCCCACTTTGCACAACATTTCAATACAGAGTCTAGAGTGGCAGCTACCATCAGCAGCACTTATTCAGGGGTCGACTGCAAAAGAGGGCTGTGCGGGTGTCCCCAAACTTCCTGGTGGAGTCGTGGTGTTTGAGGAGGGCAAGTGTGATAAACAGAGGAGGTGAGCGATGCATCTGATATCGGAGGGCTGGATCATGGCGGAAGATGACAGCGGACATCCCCAAGGTCACTATTTGTTTACTTAGCTTCAAAATGTTCTGTGGGAGCTGCATAGACTAAGCCTGCTTTATCTTCCCAAACATGAAACGCTAGGTAAGACACATGTCAAATGAAAATAGCCTTTTTAGTCAATATTTTGAAAAATTTGACAGCGAGTCAAATCTCAAGAGCCTATTTCCTGTGTTTTGTTTACTTCGTTTGAGGGTGAGGGACAATTTACCAATGATTATTTTGTAGCAAACATCAGTCTTGATTGTAAGGAAGCATAGCATAGCCGGCTCTCAGCTTCCTTTCCAGCCACAAAGGAGCAACGTCTTACACATCCACGTCTTCTTCTTCAAACGTGGATCAGTACCCAAACTTCCAATGGGAGTCAGAGGGCAACTCTTTGTTCTCAGCTTTGCAGTGACCCCATCCTTCTCTCTGCTTACTCACTTTCTTGATTGATGTCTCTATCTCCGTTTGTTCTGGCTTGGCAAGGAGTCGCCAGATTAATACAAACTGGAGGGGGTGTTCGGAGGCTCTTACCACCCAAGAAAGATGACAAGGTCTAAGCCAGGGCAATGGGAATGGGAATGGATCAATGGGCTGGAAGAAGGGGTGTCAGGGTGACAGCTAAGATGCTAACTTGGAGGACTGGGTGGATGGTAAAACCTGTAACCAGTGCAGGAAAAGAAATGGCCCTCTTTTGAACCTGTTGGGTTGAAAGTTGGGTTGAAGGACATCCAGGTGGAGATTTCATAGACAACTGCTTTTGCAAGTCTGGGATTCAGGAGTGACAATGACAGACAGGGTTGAAAATGTGATTCCGCCAGCATTTATATTCATATTCGATAGAGTTCCAACCCATTGCCCCTTACTCCCTATGAAGTTTCCCATGTCATATCAATAACCAAGGAAATTAATTTTGATTTCAGTTTCTTAAATCTCACCTTTCATCTTTTCTGCCAGAGACAGCAGAGACAAAACGACCTATTGCTGGTCATAAAAAGAACTGAGGATATGGAACTGGAGGAACTCAAGCACATGGAAGAGCCAAACTGGTGCCCAGTCCAAACTTCCAGGAGCCATAGGCCTTCAGGGTAGCTCTGTCCTTCTAGCTGACCCTCTCTGGCAGAACTGGGTGTCTTGTTTGGGAAGTAGACTGGTAGCAATTTTATCAACTTACTACATGACCATGCATTTTCTACACAGACAGTAGATTCTCAGTGCATCTGGCCCAGAGCGCCTTGGTGATATGATGAGTGAACACCAGAGTCAGTGGAGAGATGGTAAAAATCATCCTGGCAGTCAGGAAGGGCTGGGAAGGGCTAGAGAGCATGCAAGAGCATGCTGTGTTGGTAATGTGGTTGCCCAGAGTGGCTCTGTGACCCAGTGGCTCCAACGTATTGGGAAGCAGGAAAGCTGGAACCCCAGCGTTGCTGTCTTTCCTGAGCCAGAGCACACCAGCAGCTGAGAAACCACACTTCTCTTGCCTTTTCAGCCAAACCACGCTTTCGTCCATGCTGTCCCTCCTGCCTCCCGATTAGATGCCCAGAGTCCCTCTGCCACCTGCCACTCAGCAAGACCAGTCCAGCTGCCCTGACGTGGGAGGGAGATGGGGAAGGCTGAGCTCTCCCAGCCCGGGAGGAGGTCACCGAGCAGATGAGCGCCCCAGAGGTGAGCAGAATCAGCTGCTGGGAAGGGAAAGAGAGCTGCCTTTTCCAGAGAGCTGAAGGGTTTAGGAAGCGTCATCACTGGTCGCAGTCATTGTGGTTAGTTTGCAGACACTTCATAAAAGCTATGGAGACTTTATATATGAAATAGAGACGCAAATGCCCATCTGATGGAGTTGGTTTGAAGGCTAAATGAGAGAACGCAAGGAAGTCAAACTACATATTACCTGGGACTTAATAAATGCTTAATATGTGGTAGTAGTTACCATCATTTGAGGTATAGGGAAGTGGTTGAGCTCACACCCAGTCCAGTGTTAGAATTCCAGCTTTACCACTTAACAGCTATGAACATGTGCACGCCGGCTAAGTTGCTTCAGTCATCCGACTCTTTGCAACCGTATGGACTGTAGCCCAC
>SJYX01019387.1:194515-207046 GCA_006410675.1 Oreotragus oreotragus | reverse complement strand
TCTTCTTTTCACAGCTATTTGTAAGGCCTCCCCAGACAGCCATTTTGCTTTTTTGCATTTCTTTTCCATGGGAATGGTCTTGATCCCTGTCTCCTGAACAATGTCACAAACCTCATTCCATAGTTCATCAGGCACTCTATCTATCAGATCTAGGCCCTTAAATCTATTTCTCACTTCCACTGTATAATCATAAGGGATTTGATTTAGGTCATACCTGAATCGTCTAGTGGTTTTCCCTACTTTCTTCATTTTGAGTCTGAATTTGGTAATAAGGAGTTCATGATCTGAGCCACAGTCAGCTCCTGGTCTTGTTTTTGTTGACTGTATAGAGCTTCTCCATATCAGATAAATTAAGTAAAAGTCTTTGTTTTGTGGTAGCATTAGTATTGTTTTTGGGAAAAACCTGAACATAGGGCTCTTTGCATGCCTCATACTTTCAGAGACAATATCCTTTGATAGAGTCAAAAGCAGGTTCTGACTGCACAGTACCCAGGTCTCCAACTTACAGTAAATCTAAGATATGCATTAAGTTACAGTGGGTTTGGCAAATGTTTTCTACAAAGGGCCAGGACTAAACACTTCTAGGCTTCATGGGCTGTACAGCCTGTGTCCAAACTCCTCAACTCTGCAACTGTAGGGCCGACAGCTGCCATAAACAGTATGTTAAGCAAATGAGAATGGCTGTGACTGCGGCCTCATAAAACTTGATTTACAGAAACAAGCAGTGGGCCCAGTTTAGCCCGTGGTCAGGTTGCTGGCTCCTGACTTACACATATGTGTAGAGCTCACCTCACAAGCAGATGCTTGTTGATGTGGCAAAATTAAAGGAAAAGTCAGTAAGGACTTCACCCCTTCCATCCCCCAAAAGGTGTTAAATACTAGAAATTCTACTATTAGAAAGACATTTCTTTGAATTAAGCATTAGTCCATGGAGAAAGGAGAGAAGCTTAACAAAACACAGTTTCAAAGACTCATAGATACAGATTAAGCTCTAACTCATACTGGAATATTATATACTTTTTGAACTGATTTGCCTTGGCTTTGCTGGGAGGTTCTCATTGGAAAAGATTCTGATGCTGGGAGGGATTGGGGGCAGGAGGAGAAGGGGATGACTGAGGATGAGATGGCTGGATGGCATCACTGACTTGATGGACGTGAGTCTGAGTGAACTCTGGGAGTTGGTGATGGACAGGGAGGCCTGGCGTGCTGCCATTCATGGGGTCGCAGAGAGTCAGACAGGACTGAGCGACTGAACTAAACCAAGCACTTGGAGGGAGGAGAAGTAAAAATGGGAAGAGAGAAGGGGAAAGTGAACAGGTTTGATTAGGACTTTTTCTCAAGTCTTTCAGATCAAGACATGCCTTCTGCATTCCAGGCCCACTTCCAAGCCAAGATTTCTTCATCACAAAGAGCAAACCAATAGAGCAAATCCTTCCCTGCTTTCAACAATTCCTAAAGCTGGAATCCTGAGATTTTCATCTCTTAGAATGACAAGTGAATCGCTTTACCATATGCCTGAAATTGACACAGCACTGTAAATCAACTATACTTCCATTTAACAGAAGAGAAAAACTAATGAAATAACTGAGCAAGGGGGCAGTCGCCTTCCTCAGCTCCAGGTTTGGTGCACAGAGGGCCTTCTCGTCTTTTCCCAATTCCAATTCTCTCTCTGCCCCCCAGTGAGAGCTCACTTCTTCCCTAATATTGGGAGAAAGAGTCAGAATTCAGGGTAGGCCTGTGGGGAGGGGGGGAGTCTATTTTTATGTAAGGTTAAAGTGATGTTAGGGGCAAAATATGGAACTCATTTGTGGGTCCAGTGAAGGCTGCTGGCTGTCAATTAAGCCTTGTGGTGCGGGGAAGAGCAGGCAGTGTCAACAGCCTCTATCTGGGTGATTGGGAAGCAAAGCTATGTATTTGTGGGGATCACTGGGTCCAAGAAGCTTTAATCCATTTCCCTCCCCCAAGGGCAGCTGCAGACAAAATCCTGTAGATTCAGAATGAGAAGGCCATTCCCAAGTTGCCACTGGATTGTTCCACCCCTCACCCCCCTCAGATAGCCCCTTATCCTATCACAGACCTGTCTTCACTATGTTCCCCAACGCCACGCTCTCTGGATACCATCTGGAATCTCCTTCCACACTCACTTTCCCAGGACCACCTGGCTCTTTAAGGGAGGCTTCATCTGAGCCCCTCCAGAATGTATCCATCCCTCTTTTCCAGGGGCCTTAAGCAGCTAGAGGGCACATACGCCTCCATGAATCTACCCCTCCTCCACCACGACCCCATCAACCCCATAATATCACCCAACAGCAAAGCATCTGTAGGTAGGTGCTCAATGAATGTTTGTAGATTTAACTTACAATTGACAACTATTGGGCTTACATCACATGAATGATCGCCGTGCTGCACTATGCTCACGGGAAGGGCAGAGAGGGGCATGGAGAAAGGGCAGGAAGAAGACTGGACTAACTACCAGCCCCTCCCCCTCTCCCCAGCCCTATGAAAGTGAAAGTGAAGTTGCTCAGTCATGTCTGACTCTTAGCGACCCCATGGACTCCAGCCTACCAGGCTCCTCCGTCCATGGGATTTTCCAGGCAAGAGTACCGGAGTGGGGTGACATTGCCTACTCCAGGGGATCTTCCCAACCCAGGGATTGAACCTGGGTCTCCTGCATTGTAAGCAGACGCTTTACTGTCTAAGAGAGGGGTGAGTTCTAAGAGGGAAGCAGGATTAAACATCCCTCTAGGCTCCTGGGAGCTCTGAATCCTTCTATATAGATTCGCTGCTGCCCCCAGCTTTGTAGCTTAGAAAACCCATCTGACATTTCAAGTCGGTTGAAGTATAAGTGGAGATGATTCAGCAAATCTAGTCTAGTTGTTTTTGTTAACTTTTTAATCCATAGTGCAAATGTGTGCTAAGAATGTGTTAATTCTTGTGTACCCAAGTAAAGTGATGAAAAAACATTCTAGGAGTCTGTCATTTCATTGAAGAGATTCTTCCAGATTGGGCCTCCCACCATCCCTGCCCTCGCTCCCCCCCCACACACGGGGCATTGACTCCTCTGCATGTTACAGTGGCACGTGTGTGGGCACCAAGAAGTTCCCACAATGTGTCCAAGGGAACAGGGAGGGCCCCAAGGGATGGCGAGAGACACTGAGGGCGCCAGGGCAGCATGGTCAAGCTGGGCTTTCCTTGGCCCCTCGTGGCAGGTGGAGTGGGACAAAGGTCTTAGATCTTGGGGACAAGTGAACTCAAGAGGATATGAGACAAGACACAAAGAGTTGTCCAGTGTATGGAAACTCCCTGCCGGAAGCGTGGTGACTCACCAAAATGTGTTAATACTTTATAGTCATGCTCCAGTGCAGAAGTGGATGTTTTTTTATTCAACAATTCCTTTCTTCATTCCTTCATTAACCAATTCATGTACCTCCTAAATGCCAAGCACTGTGATAAACAGAAATAGCCCTGGCTTCCTGGAGCAATGGAAGCACCTTCTTTACCTTATAAGGAAGCACCTTTATAAGCACCTAATGCAACCCCAGCCTCCTCCCTGGCTCTCCACCCCCCGTGACACTGCACCCCATCTGCTTGGACCAGTCACCGCAACTCTCACACTGCAGGGCCCTGAGACTGTGGGGTCGCCCTGGAAGAGAATGTGTCTCTTCTAAGCGGGAAGTCTGGCCTATACCCGAAACATTGCTTTGTGCTATTTCTTATCCCTCCATCAGAGTCATCACTCCAGGGACATTCAGACCCAGTACAAGGCTGACAGCTCGCTGGAGTCCAGAGTGGGATCCTCCACTCTTAAAGTCTAGGAGTAAAGGAAGCTACAGAAGCTTGGACATGTCTCAGTGTCTTCAAATTTGGAGGTTGTCAGTTGAGAAGGGTCCCAAGTCATTTCTTATGGGCTAAGGGGAGATAGGAAACTAGTAATGTTTTGTATTTGTGTTTCATCCATTCATTACGTCATTTGATTATGGCTCACCAGGGCTTCCTTGGCTCCGAGCATAAAGAATCTGCCTGCAAGGCAGGAGACCTGGGTTTCGATCCCTGGGTCAGGAAGATCCCCTGGAGAAGGAAACAGCAACCCACTCCAGTATTCTTGCCTGGGAAATCCCATGGACAGAGGAGCCTGACGGGCTACAGTCCATGGCTTTGCAAAGAGTCGGATATGACTGAGCAGGTAACACTTTCACTTTCACCATGACCATGACAGCATGTAATTATTTTCATTTTACAGATGTGGAAACTGAGGCCAGGAGATTAAATGGCTCGCTGAAGATCACACCGGCAGTAAGAGGTAGTTCCAGGGCTAGACCACGTTCAGGTGAATATAACCTTGGTCTTGGCCTGTGACTCAGCCTACCCAGGCGGTCATCCTTCAACAACTGACCTGTGAGCCCAGCATTGGCAGCTAATCAGCCTCACTCACCGTGTGGGACACAGTGGGCCTTAGGACCCAGGGATTTCCCTCAAGGTACTTTAGCTGAGTATCGTCAGTGGGCAACATGCCCGTGCCCTCCCCTGCCCTCCATCCAGCGCCCTCCTCCTGCACCTAGCACCGTGCCAACTCACTCCCGGTAAATTCAGTGTTTTTCCATTTCAGTGAGTTCAGCCTTTACTTTGATTTGGGTGCAAGCAGCTGCAGGTGCCTCAAGTTATCATGTGGTCTCGTCTCTCCCTGCAATGTCATCCATGTTTACTTGCTGCTCTGGACTTTCGATTCTGTCAGGATGCCAATAGGCTGGGCCGCCAGGCACCACAGCTGACAGTCAAATCTGTGATGCTGAACCCTTCTTCTGGAAAAAAGGGCTAAAGAGGTTAATACACTCAAGTCGGGATAAACACACCAGCTGTTAGAGTTTCTAATATTTAATATCATTATCAAATAAATAACTCAGGAAGAAATCACATACACACACACAGCACAAAACCCCGCAGCAGCCCTCTGTTGCGTCCACCGTGGTTAAAGAGAATATTAATAAATTATCTTAAAAGCCTCCACAATTGAGTAATGGCCAGGATACAATTTAAGACAATATTTGCATGTTGCCTGCTCTGCTTCTGCCTGCATACCCCCTCCCCCATTAACAAGTCAGCCCTGGAGAAAGGAATTTGGGGGAGCAGAAGGGGACAGGAAAATGTATCAACAGTTTCAGGTTTCCCTTTTGGTCGGAGAGGATCTCAGCTCCGATAACCCTTGCTTTTTGCTTTTGTTTTCAGTGGGAAGAGTTCAGATAGATCTCTAGCTATTAAAATGGATCTCCACGTCACCTACCTACAGAATACAAGAAGAAAGGTGTGGGGAAGGAAAAAAGTGGATTTGGACAAGCATCGCATGAATAACGAGTTTTGGGGGCAGTGGGTTATTGAACTGACTGGCCAGTGAATGGTGCTTTGCTGCTGCCGACTCTTCAGTCCAGTTGGTGAGCAGATACCAGTCAGAGTGACGAGCATCTATTTTTCTCCTGTAGTTCTAGCTTCCTGATTCCCGAACACTCACGCGAAGGTTGAGCAGGACAGAATTTTAACAGCCTGTTAACTGTGTCAGGAAATTGCGAGTCCACCTTTTTTTTTTTTTTGCCCAAGCTCACTGGCTGCTTTTCACCTGGGCTCAAGGAACAGAAAATGATGATCATTGCATTTGGGGGAAAAAAATGAACATGGGCAAATTTTTTTTAAGCCTCCAACAAAATGTTTTCCAGGTCACAAAACACTGAGCAAAATGAGCTCCATATCTAGTTTATGTTGGATATTATAAGCGAAGCTGGTCTCAGCGACTCTGTTAAGGTTCCATGAGCATTTTTTGAGATAAAGCCTTCATTTCAAGGTGCCAGGCTTGAGCCATTTCCCTTCTCATCAAGCAAAAGCCTGGCATCCTGTTTGTCTGTCCAGATGTATTTTTGTTTGGGTTTTTACACTGTGTGATTGAGATCAAGTCATGAATTTCTGCTCTCCGGATGGGCAGAGGCATGTCGATTTATGAAGTCTGAGGATGTAGGTTGTTTAGCTCAAGCACAGCCAGATGAATTTGAGGGCGAGGAAGGCTGCGCTGTAGGGGCACCATGCCCAATAGCTGGAGCAGTTTCTCTTTTACCAACTTTTGAAAACCCAAACGGGAAAACAGTTTTAAAACTTTCCGCTACTTGCGGCTGTATGGGTGACATCGATGGGATGGAAAGAATCCCAATAATTTCAGGGGAACCTCTAATAAGGCTTGCATCATAATGTTCTGTCGTCTGCTATCTGGGCTGCCGAGGTGTTTGGACGGTCCACATGCGTTCTGGTTGATGCTGGGATTGGAGGGCACGAAAATGACTCCTGTCCACATACCTCTGCCTTTGGGTCCTTGATCAACTTCCAATGGCTCAGTGCCTCCTTTGCCCACTCAGGCATCCTCTCCAGGTCTGGCCAGGTCCCTGGGTTCTTCAAATGAATTTTTCAAGCGTATAGAAAAAAAGAAAAAAAAAAAAAAGGAAGAAGCCCGGTAGCAGGGATGAAGGCGAGAATGATGGGCCTCCCTACCTGGGAGACCAAGTGAGAGGTAGGGGTGTCTCAGGGTGCTCAGTACTGGGGTGGGGGTGCCGACTCCCAGCTTCTGGCCATTGAGCACCCTCTCCTTTCATCCCAGGGCTTATTGGAATATGGCCTGAAGTTCAGATATTTGATTTTTTTTTTTCTATTTCTGTTCAGAGGCATCTGGATTGGAGAGGAAACCAAAATTATTGCTAGTATGAAGGTGAGGAAGGGAGTGAATAGGAAAATGGTAGCAGGGAGAAAAAAAGAGAGAAGGTGGGGGAGAGAAAAGGGAGAAAGGAGAAACAGAAGGGAGCAGGAGGGGAGGAGGGCAGGATGGGTGCAAAGAGGGAGAAGGAGGAAAACCAAGTCCAGTTCCTTCCTTCCTTCCTTTCTTCTTTGTATACACACACGTTCTCTCTCTCTCTTTTTTAACTTTATATTTTGTGTTGGAGCATAGTCGACTAACAACGTTGTGGTAGTTTTAGGTGGACAGCAAAGGGACCCAGACTGTACTCTCCCTCAGATTCATTCCGCTGCCATCCAGCCTGCCACACACGCTGAGCAGAGTTCCCTGTGCTACACAGTAGATCCTTGCTGGCTATCCATTTTAAATAAAGCCGTGTGACCACGTCCATCCCCAACTCCCTACCTGTCCCTTCCCCCGGCCCCACCCCTGCAACCGTAGGTATGCTTTCCAAGTCTCTGAGCCAGTTTCTACTTTGTAAGCTCATTGTTTCATTTCTTTTTAGATTCTGCACATAAAGGATATCATACGATATTGCCGTTCTCTGTCTGACTGACTTTCACTCTGTATGACAGTTTCTAGGTGAATCCATGTTCTTGCAAGTGGCGTTATTTCATTTTTTTTAAAGCCAAGCCCACTTCTTAAGCCCAGAGCCGTGCCGTCTCAGCTAGGACCCTGTGCCTTGGCACTAGTGATGGGCTCTGCCCGAGGTCCTCTCACCCTCTGGGGCACCACCACCTCCTACTCGCATTCTGAGGTTCAGATCCAACCTGTGTGCTCCCCGGCAGAGAGTGGAGTGCGCTCTCTCCCCTCAGCTTCACTTCCTTTGTCCACGAGGCTGTCTGCCTTTCTGCCTCCCAAAGCAAGAAAACCTGAGGTTACTTCAGAGCCTCCCCAGCATCCTGGCCCATCCTGGGATCCCATCAATGTTTGCTGAGTGAAGGAATGAATGAATAAAAGAGAATGAAAGAAATGAGAAATAGCTGCTGCTGCTGCTGCTAGGTCACTTCAGTCGTGTCCGACTCTGTGTGACCCCATAGGCGGCAGCCCACCAGGCTCCCCCGTCCCTGGGATTCTCCAGGCAAAAACACTGGAGAGGGTTGCCATTTCCTTCTCCAATGCATGAAAGTGAAAGTGAAGTCGCTCAGTCATGTCCGACCCTCAGCGACCCCATGGACTGCAGTCCACCAAGCTCCTCTGTCCATGGGATTTTCCAGGCAGGAGTACTGGAGTGGGGTGCCATTGCCGTCTCCTGAGAAATAGTTAGTTAGGGCTTTACCAAATACTAGTGTAAACCTAAGAACTCCCTTCGGATAAATTTTATTTTAGTTAGATTTGCTAATAACAATAAAAATAAAAATGAAGGGTGAGTCAAACAGTAGTATTGATGGTCACTCTCAAGAGAGTTCTCTCTATTTTAACAATAGCTGCTTGTAATGGCTTTTCAAGATAGATCCTATCTGTCGTTAATATTAAAATACAAAATGAATCATATTCTGTTGATAAGCTTATGAAGAAGCTGAGTGAGGTCCTATTGAAAACAAATAGGCATACAAGTAGTTTAAGATAACTCGGTTTAACTAACAAGAGGACTAGATGAATGTGAAGTTTGAGACTTAAAGACAATTTTTTTTTCCTAACCCATGACCACGCTGCCCCTTGGAGTTCATTGCACCTGGGATCGGGTCAGCTCAAGAAACAGGAACTAAGTAACAAGGGTGCCACCATATCTATCAAACTTTCACTTCCTTCCACTCTTGTCTCATGATTTTATTCCCAGAAGAGCCTTGTAAGATGAGGAAGGAACTGACTTCCCTGCCCTTGATGGAGGTACAGGAGACCTGGGAGCTGATAAAACTTACCCAAGGCAGCTGGGCAGTGCGGCTGAGGAGCTAACCCATTCCCTCAACTGGGCTACTGCCAGGAAAAGGGTGACATGGATCCAAGGTCCATTCTGAGCAGGAGTCGCTCTATTAGCGGGGCCTGGTGCTTGCATTCCACTTTCCAGGGCATGGAAACCTGTGTAAAGGTGAATTGTCTAGTCACTAAGTTGTGTCCGACTGCTTTGCAACCCCATGGACTGTAGCCTGCCAGGCTCCTCTCTCCATGGGACTTTCCAGGCAAGAATACTAGAGCAGGTTGCCACTTTCTTCTCCAGGGGATCTTCCTGACCCAGGGATTGAACTCATGTCTCTTGCATTGGCAAGCAGATTCTTTACCGCTGAGCCACCAGGGAAGCCCATAAAGGGGATGCTAAGCGGCTTTTCTGGTCATCCTCAGGGTGATAAAGAAGAGTCGGGATTTAGCAGAAGGACTGAAATTAGATGCCCAGAAGAGCTTCTGGTTTCTAGGATGATTTTAAAAGCTGGAGTAACTTTAGTGAGTGTGTTAGTGAGTTGGGCTCTGCTGCAGTGATTTCCTCTGTAGAATTACACATGTCTCAGGCTCCATAGTGCTGATGCTCACTGATTTCCAACTCCAGGGAGGTGAAGGGCGAGCAGGCACTGTAGCCTTCACTCTGAATTCCCAGCCTCCCTCCAGTTTAAGTCCCATGCTTTATTTATACGATTTTTTTTTCATGTAGACATTTTACTCTCCTTGCTGCAGAAGGTGCTTTCCCCAAACTGCCTCAAATATTCCTTGTCTGTATATTTTATTCATATGGATCCGTTATTGGCCCTAACTTTCTGAAAGAGCTGAAATTTGCCCTTGAGGCATCAGATGGAGTAGTCAGATTGTCAAGTGTGTCTCCTAATTGAAGTGAACACTGGCACAATATTTGTCGACTGGAAATAAACAGCCCCAGTGAAGTAGCAGCTTCACAGCCTTCGTGTGTTTGTACCGGTCTTGCTGAGAGTTGAAAGAGACATGCAGAGAGGGAATCTATTTCTCTTGGAAAGGAAAACTTTGGGGAGGAGGGGAATTGTTCTTAGACTTCGAATCTCCTGGAGCCAAGAATGGCTGACCTGGGGCAATCGTGGAGCAGTCAGCCAGGTTGATTTCCAGGGTTCCTCCCTGCCCATCTTCTCCCTCCCACTTTGGGCGCTTCTTCCGTCAACATTCAAGGGTTCAGGATCAGCCTCCATCAAACCCCCCTTATTGGCAGGTCTCTGCTGTCAGGGTTTGAGGAACAAAAAGCAAAAATGTGATCAAATCAGAAAGGGGCTAATGACCATCACTGTCTCTTCCCGATGTCTCAGGAGCCCCCCCAAAACTTGAAAGCTCTGGTTATGCATGACTGTACAAGCTGGCCTCAGCCTCCAGTCGTCCCTGATTGTGTCTCTAGGACAGCTTTGCAGCGAACATTCTTGGGGGACAGGACTCCAACTTGGGGAGTCAGTGCAAAGCCTGCAGAGTGCAACTTTAGTGCTGAAGCATTGCTTCCAACCAAGGTCACGTGGCAGAGCAAGCAAGTGAAGGCACCCAGGTCAAGCCCAGAGCTGAACTCCCTGCCTCTCCAATCAAGCGGTGGAAGATCACAGGTGGGCTGAGTCCCCTCCACACTTGGAGAAGTCAGGCTTCCTCCTTCCCACTGCTGTTTTGCTTTCCTCAAAAGACCAATCAGAAGTAGGCCATTTCCTTCCATGAAGGGCCCTAAGAGGTGGCTCCCTCTCACTCCCTGATCACCCTTCCCTTTCTCTGGTCCATTTCAGCAAGTTCCTGGGCCTTGAAACCTTTCCTAGCACCAGTATTTAGGGATACTATAACGAGTCTTATAAAGTCAAATTGTGGTTTTTCTTCTTTGTTGTAAGTTATTTGCTCTTTAGGGTTAAATTAAACCAAGTGGTGTTGGGGGTGAGTGCCCAGCATAGATTCTGAATGTTAAGTTTGACCTCTCCTTGTGGATCCATGGCCTTGTTCCCTTAAAGGAATTCCAAACTGAAGTGGTTGGATTTGGGAAAGTATTTCAGAGAATTATTTTTAAATGTAACTCAAAATGTTAACAGGTAGCCAGCCAGCCAGCAACCTAGCATACTATGTGCTAGATCAGCTCTGTAGCTAATGGAACCCAGCTTCCCAACATGTTTTTCTGAGATGAAATTAAATCTGTAGAAGCCCAACACTTGACCAAAGATTGTTTAACATCGAATTCCTTTTTTCTTCTCTGCATCTTAAAAACATGTGGTTTGTGAGAACTTGGTTCCAGAAAAAGGCAAAACAAAGAGGTGGTGATGGCAAGAGTCAGGGGTAAGAAACCAGCGGTTCCTCTTCTACTGGGTGCAATTAATCAGTAACTGTTAACCTGTGAGTAATTGAAAAACAAAGACTGTGCTGCCGTCACACGGCTTATAAAGACTTCCTCAGGTGACATTCCTTGTGGGTTGGAGATGATAAGGAAACAGAATTTTCCAGCATGTACTCTTACAGAAAGGCTGAAAATGTGTCAAATTACCCTGGGAAACTGGTTCCCTTGTAGAAAAACTTTACAGTCTCTCTCCTGTTCTTCTCAAGGACCTCCTAATGGGCAAATCTAAAGACATTTTCTAATTTTTCATTCTTCCTGACATCTCCTCTACAGCACTTGATATGACTGACCATCCCCTGGTACCTAATAAGGATCTGCATCATAATGAACCCTGTACTGACTATATATCATGACCTGGACACGGCAATAAGCATCTCAAACATCCCTTGTCCTGCTTCCGTCTCTCCCAGGTGCTCCTGTTTGGGCCTCTTTTCCTCCCCTTCTCACTCTTAAATGATTCATTCACTCAGGGTCTGCACTTGGGCTTCTGTTCTCTCCTGCAAAGACATCATCTCCTCCCGTGGGTGTGTCACCTCCGAGGGGAGGACTTCCACATCTGTTACCTTTGGCTTCTCAGGTAGTTCAGCTTAGTTCAGCTGCTCAGTTATATATAACTCTCTGCGACCCCATGGACTGCAGCACGCCAGGCCTCCCTGTCCATCACCAACTCTTAGAGCTTGCTCAGACTCATGTCCGTCGAGTCGGTGATGCCATCCGACCATCTTATCCTCGGTCGTCCCCTTCTCCTCCTGCCTTCAATCTTTCCCAGCATCAGGGTCTTTTCCTAGGTAGCTCAAATGGTAAAGAATCTGCCTGCAACGCAGGAGACCTGGGTTTGATCCCTGGGTCAGGACGATCCCATGAAGAAGGGAATGGCTACCTACTTCAGTATTCTTGCCTGGAGAATTTCATGGTGGGCTGCTGTCCACAGGGTCACAAAGAGTCAGACACGACTGAGTGAGTAACACATACCATTCATGTACCTTTCCTCAGCCCTATATTTTCCACTGCTTGCTGAATATTTCTACCTGTGTGTTCCACCAGACCTCAAAATGACTGAAAACAATTTCAATCTATTTCTCTGAAACATGGCTTCCCCTCCTGATTTCCCTATTTCTAGTGATGCTACCGAAACTCTAGTCTTCATATCCGCCTGGGAAATCCCTTGTCTTCATATCATAAATGCTTTCTTCTTCATCTCTTCTAGCTCCTCAAGAAACTAGTTCCATTGATTCTTGCTTTGTCAGAGCTCTTAATTTACTTTTCCTTTTGGCTCACATTTCCATGATTCTAAATCAGGCCTTGTCACCTGATACCTCAGTTATTATGATGTCCTCTTAATTTATTTCTCTACCATCTTCCGTCTTGTATATTGCTGCCTGATTAATCTTAAAACTTCACTTTCTTCAAATAACACCCTTGATCAAAACACATCATTATTTCCCAATTGGCTGATTCTGGCATATCAGGCCTTCTCAAATCTGTCCCAAATCCATGGTTCCCAGAGCACATCCATTATTCC
>SJYX01019387.1:165094-185880 GCA_006410675.1 Oreotragus oreotragus | reverse complement strand
ACACCGCCTGGAAGACAGAAAAGCTTTCCCATATGACAAGCATCCAGCATCTAGCTCTCCTGGCTCCCTCCTCACTCTCAAACACACAAGGCAATCAGGTAAGGAATCAGCTGAGGGAATGAAACAAGGGAGAATATTGGCAAGAGAGGATTCTTTTTTTTTTTTTTCTGGAAAAGGGCACGAATGAAAGAAAGTCAAACAATAACAGAAGAATGAGGGGAAGGAAGAGAAGGGGAGATTGGTGGGAGGAATAACTGGCACTTAGGGAAGCAAAATTTTGTGTTGACTATTTTTTAAAATCTCCAGGAATGGACATGGACAAAGCAGTGTGATGATATGCTTTGATCTAAATTGAAAATACTTTAAAAAAGAGTCGTGTCGTATGACCAGGTATTGATAAAGTAGAATAGAAATCTGTAGAGTTGGGGACTGTTAGATTGCTAAGCAGTTCATGACAGTGTAAAAATTTGTGCTTTCCAGCTCTGCTCTGTGACCCTGAAGATGTGCCTCCAGGGTCAACCCCCTCATAGAAAGCAAGAGACGTCAGGTTGGGAGGGGTCACCAGGCACTGCCCCTGCCTCCACCAGAATATCTGTTTCAGGTAAGATTCAATTTAAACACAGAAATGATGCTAAACCCTTTTGAAGTTTTGGTTCTAAGTGTTTTTAAATTCCTGATTCTGGCCATTTCCTTTCATTTGCAGGTGCAAAAACCGAGGCCTGAGAAGCAGCGCCTTTGCCCAAAGTCACTCCATGGTTTGTAGTATTTATACCCACGCTTGGAACACCTGGTCCCTTGTTGGGTGAGCACTCCGCCTCAGCACCTAAACACCTGCTTTCAATACTGAAACTTGTCAAGCAAGTGCGTTTTACAAGACTTTGTGATTATATATGGTTGGAACATTTTATGGGTCATGACTGAATCGATGGTGTATCACATGTGTGTGATAGCAAGTTATGTAGGGTTGCCTGAGGGTTATTCTCTGTGCTTTGGAAGCAGAAGAGACCCAGTGAAGTGAACAGGAGTGAGTGGGAATCCTTGGGTCAGAAGGACGTGAGTGCCACACCTGCTGATCACTTGAATGCACAAAGCATCTGATACCCGCTGCAAACTCTAGACCCTTTCCTCTCACGGCAACCCAGCGAGGCAGGATAAATGACCGTCATTTAGCCCTGGAGAAGATTGAGGCCCAGCAGGGTTAACCAAGTTGCCAAATGTGTTGACAGTTCATAGCCAGGTGACTTCAGGGCCCAAGCCTTTTGTACTTAATTACACTGTCCTCCCGACAGTGGGACATCCTGGACTCTTCATGTAGCTCTTTCACAGGCCAGACTCACTTCCCTTTGTGTGGTAACAATTCCAATATACGTGCTGCCTTGAGAGGTGACAATAAACAATTAAAAACCAACTTGAATTCAGACCTTCAGGAAGAGTCACTTAAGAATGTCCTGGGCTATTCCTGCCACACTTGACTTACAAAGAATTCTAAACCAGTCTTTGGGATTAGCACATTCCTACATAGAGCCCTTCATGGCTCCCACTTTCCTGCTCCTTTCAAGTCAGGAGGACTGAAGCAGAGAGGGCAGGAGACACCCCAGTGAGGATAAAGCTTAGGCTTCCTTTCTCAGCTGTGAAAGCCTGGCCAGGGTGGGAGGGGCTTGGCAGGGGCAGCCGTGGCCATGCCTCTGCACACACCTCCTCCTCGATACCTCCCCTCTTGCTCTTTTCTGTTATAAAGATGATTTCTTGTTGTTGTTCAGTTGCTAAGTTGTGTCCGACTCTTTTGTGACCTCGTGGACTGCAGCCCACCAGGTTCCGCTGTCCATGGAATTCTCTAGGCAAAAATGCTGGGGTGGGTAGCCATTTCCTTCTCCAGGGGATCTTCCCAACCCAGGGATAGAACCTGTGTGTCCTGCATTGCAGGTGGATTCTTTCCCATCTGAGCCACCAAGGAAGCGCCTATAAAGATGATATGTAATAGAAAGTACAGAAAATGGAGAAAATAATACTCAGGATCCTGACAACCTATCGCATATCTATTTTCATCTTGGTAAATTCTATTCCTGTCCTCTGTCTTTGTAAGTATAGATTCTCCATAGTTACAGGCATCAGGATGCCTGCTTTGTAGCTCAGTTAACCCCACTTGCCTCAGTGTTGCAGACTTTGTCCAGGAGGGGTGTGGTCAGCTTCTCTTGTTTCCTCCCTGGAGCTTCTCCCCCTTCCTTTCTTTTGTACGCCCCCTGTTCCTTCTTTGTCACTTACCCTCTCTTTCCCCCCTCTAAACTGTTCTCATGTGACTGATTCATTGCAATAATTGCTTTATTGCAGTGGTCTAGAATGCAATATCTCCATTTCATGCCTACACACACACACATATATTTACATATATTTGAGTTGAACATCAAAACAATTTGAAAAATTTAAATAATATTCCAAGCAATAGAGTCTAAGGATGACATATATGCTTTAGGGCATTCCTAAACTTCAAGTGTAATGTCCTTTGTTCCCCAAACTTGCTGACGTCACTCTCAGAGGTCTGGAAGATCCAAATCTGATCTAGAAGTGCATTTCTGGCCTATTTATATTTTAATGTTTGGGAGGTCAAAATCAGGTGACAAAGAGTTGATACCTAAGAATTTCAGGTTGCTACCTACTCAAACTTTTCAATTAAATAGGTTAATGTTTACTAATGACTTGGCTAGCATTTATGTCTTTGCCTACAGGTGTGGATCTAAATGGGGCTTCCCTGGTGCCTCAGACGGTCAAGAGTCTGCCTGCAATGCAGGAGACCTGGGTTCTAAATCTCATGGTAAATTTCTGGAATCCAGAGAATAAAGATGATACTGAGTTCTGAGTTCTGGGCCTCACCTGCTTTCTTTTCCAGGATCACATGGATCAGTTTCAAGTGGTCACCCATCTCGGGTCACTCTCACGCCAGATGCTTCCTAGAAATAACCCCGGGATAGATGCGTAAAAGAAGAGATGTGGGTGATTCTAGCAATGAATCTGAATCCAGGGCACGCAAAAGAGTGACAGCAAGGCTCGGTGATCACGAGGGTGGGATGGGAAAGGGTGCAGGCCATGCGTTTCCACAGCATTAGGAACAAAAGTGTTTCGCTGCTTATCAATAATCAGAAATGATAATGATACTAACAATTCAGATGGTTCTAAGCAATACCTTCTGGGAAGGGTAAGGGGACTTTTTTATCTCATTCTCCTCTGAATCCTGGATTTAGTTCAGTGGAGGTATAACGTAACTCATGTAAAGATTGTTTCATGTTAGGAAAGATATATAGAATCACAGTTATAGCAACTGATACTTACACAGTCCTTTAAATATACAAAGCACCATTATATCACTTATCCTCACGAAAGCAAAGAAAACATTCTAGGTAGAATGTGAGGGAGCTGACATTTGACAATGAAGAGTTTAGCTGAAGTTTATATGATGAAGCTTTCACCAGAGCAATTAATATAAACACTTTGCAATGATAAGTATTTAAAGAGGAGCCAAATATGCCCATGGGAAACCTAAGAAGTGCAGGCATTGCTGAAGAGGGCAGTGTGAATGAGGATGAACATTCAAAAGATAGAAGGGGGAGATATCTGGGAGGGGTGGCTTTCTTGATGAGAAAACATTGCCAGCTCCAAGTACTCTAATAAAGGTAAATTGCAATTTACTTCTTTGTGGTTCAACTTCCTTGGCAATTATTATATTAGAGTGACACTTCTATTGAATTATATGTTTCAATTACTATTAAAAAATCGAAGTCCTTAAGTTCCAGGAAATTATGAATGCGGCTTCTGGAGAGCTCTACCTCTGACACTCCAAGGAAAGTATCGTTTATCTCCTTAGCTCTCAGAGGCCCATTATGCAGCGCGGGCCAGGAAGGAGGCCGTCCACACAATAGTGTCCAACATTTTCAAAGCACTTCTGGCGGATTCGACCATCTCTGTGCTGAGTTTTGCTAACCCCAGGTGACCGGCCGCCTTTCTTTGCGCGGGACACAATGGCAAACAGAAACATTAACTCTCGCAATGTTGCAAGAATCTGACTGCATTATTCCCTGACCTCTGCAAAGATAATGTGTCATTTGCTGTACAGAAATAAAAGTTTCCAAAGCCGTTGGAAATAGAATTGTGTACGCTTCACTGGCTGAACCGCCTTTCTAGGGTTTATTTGTTTGGCCCTTTGGAGCGAGAGAATGGGGGAGTTTTGGCTGGGGGACCACGGAGGGTACCTTCTTTCCCCTCCTGGAAGATGGAGTGGTTTCTGAACGCTGGATTGGTGTGGGCGGGGAGGAGCGGCTCCTGGGTCACAAAGCCCCTTGATGGAGGAGCAGGAAGGCCCTGTCTGGTGTCTGAACGGCCCCCGGGCAGGGCTCGGGGAAATCTCCTGGATGGGTGCATATTTACCAGAAGTCAATAGCGCAGTGGGCTTTGGTTCGATGCTAATGAGGCCAAGGTTATACAAGGGCCAACTGGTTTCCTTCTGTTCCCTCTACTATAAACCGCCTCCCATCAGTGGCCAGACCTCCTGCAAATGCAGGAAGGGGGGGCAGTGGTAATGACAACGGGCTGGAGGCTTCTCACGGACAGATGGCTCCCCAGCTGTTTTTGCCGACGGGTAACTTTTGTTGCCACCACTCAACGTCCCCTCGAAAAGATTCTGTCCTCCAAAGCCTTTCCCCTTGAGTTCTCCTGGGAGGCATCTCCTGGTGACAGGGCCTCTCCTGGGGACGGTTCTCCAGTAAGGTAACGTCTAACGTGTGGGTTTTTGTTTTTGTTTTTTTAAATTGCTGATGTAGAGAAATCTCAGGCTCTGTTGAGTGCAGAAGAGTTGGTTGACCCCGTTTCCTGACTCCCCTCCATTTGACTGGACTTGAAACACCATTCTGTCTCTTTCTTGTTGCATCTGTGAGTTAGTTCCCAGTCTGATTCAGGTACTCAGCGGCTCTTTGTTTTCTGATCTGTGAAATGGGCATTTTAACCCTGGTCCTTGCCAACTTGCACGGTTGGTGGGAACCAAGGTGGGAAGGATGGAAGCAGTTTGGGGAGGTGTAAAGTGCACACTAGTAAGAATTCCAGGTCACTCTTGCTTCCACCCTGACGCCCATCGAGGGCCAAGGGATTGGTGCCAGCCACCTCGGTTCCAGAGGCCGACACATGGCTCTTTTCTGACACTGCCTCCCAGACTATTTCGAGTCCCAGTTCCTCTCGCTGAGCTGGCACGTCCTTCACTTCTGGCAGTAGCCAACAGGGATGTCTTTGAGGTCCTTCTCCTTCTCCTTGGCACGCTGTCCCCACTGAAATCTCCCTCTTCTGAGCAGATCTTCTTCCCTAACTGTATCAGTCAGGGTTCTCCAGAGATACAGAATGTGTGCATACATATATGATTTATTTTAGGGACTTGGCTCATCTGATTGTGGGGGCTGGCAAGTCCAAAATTCCTAAGACAGGCAAGCAGGCTGGCAACTCTGGCAGGAAGATGCTGCAGTCATGAAACTGAATTTCTTCTTCTCTGGGAAAAATCTCAGATTTGATGCTTAAGCCTTCAGCTACTTAGATGAAGGTCACCCCACATTACTGAGAGTAGTTTTCTTAGCTGGTTGTAGCTGTGAACCACTTTTTGAAAATACCTTCACAGCTATACCTCTGTTGATATTGGTACTGGGTGCTGTAGCTTAACCAAGAGGACACGGAAGATGATCACACTCCAAGCTTCCACGGATGACTCCCTAAGCTCGTCTCTTGGGTAAAGATTTCGGAGCAGCTGTTCTCTCCAAGCTGCCGGGACGGGTGTGGCCTCCTCCCTTTTTCTTCCCTTGCACGCCCTTCCTCCAGACACACTAGGCCTTCAAGCCCCTTTCTCCCCGCCACTGCTGGCTCACTGTGCCCTGTGGAGGTGACGTCAAGGTCTCATCTCCTAGGAACCATTCATTGTCCTTTCAGCAAGTTATCAGAGTAAAAACTACAATTAATATTTTATAACCTCGGCTGAGGTAAATCGGTGACTGTGTAGCTTGTTTCCCTTTGGAGAGTGGAGGATTGGGGTTAGAGGTAAGCCAGATGTCACTTGTCAGGGAATTAAATCCTGACCCCCAAGTGCAAACTTTCAGTCAGTCTCCGGTCCTCCTCGGTGCAGTCTGGGTATGGATTCAGCGTGATTTCAGAGAAGTGAAGGGCTGACACGACTCCTTCATCTGTGCACCTTACTGCTCAGCCTTTCCAAAAGCACCAGGTGCTGGGGAAAAGCCCAGAAAGTCTGTCTGGGGCCCTGCCCCTGGGAACTTCCATCCTAATGGTAGAACAGACAGGTAAACAGAATACTAGAAATGCAAGGTGGGTGCATGTTAGTGCAAATGAGAAGCATATATGTCAGTGCAAATGAGAAGCTTACATGTCAGTGCAAATGAGAAACATACACAGTGCGCTTGCCTTCATAGGTAGAGTTTTCATACACTTTGCACGGTGAACTCGAGCTACAGGCTCTAATCAACCTTCGTGCTTATCTAGTCCACGTGTGTGGTTCTTAGCAGACGTATCTTCTCTTTCATGCTTTGTTTGGGGAAAGAGTTAGGTTAGTTTGCACTTCTTCAGAGTGGACTACTTGATGACTCAAGGAATCTGTCCCATAAATAAACTTACTAGAAAAGTGTGAGCAGTGAAGCAAGAAGTGGGAATTAAATATGAACTCATTCCACAACTACAGAGTGAGTAACGACAGTGGCCAACGCTGGGTGAGGAGTGGGAAGCCCCATGGAGACTAAGGCTTATGTTTTCTTGGAGAGTCTAGACGGCAAACATATAGAGTGAAAGTTGTTCTGACTCTTTGTGACCCCATGGAGTATCCAATCCATGGAATTCTCCAGGCCAGCATACTGGAGTGGGTAGCCTTTTTCTTCTTCAAGGGATCTTCCTAACCCAGGGGTTGAACTCAGGTCTCCCTCATGGCAGGCGGATTCTTTACCAGCTGAGCCACCAGGGAGATCCTTATGTCCTCTTGGAGAGTCTAGATGACAGAGAAGGTCCTCATTAAAAAAGTAGGGTGGGGAGTAGGAGGTTTGAGGGGTGCCGTTTTCTTGAGGGTAGCCAGAGAAGTCCCAGACGGGGTTATCTAAGCAAAGACTCAGAAGACGGGAGGGAGGAGGTTAGCCGTGGGGAGTTGGGAGACTGTTCCCAATGCACACTATTTCCTTAAAGGATAAGAGCAGATCATAGTAACAATACAAATAATCCCTACAAAAATACATGTGTTTGTGTGTACACAATAAAACTATAAATGTAGATATGCATGTGTTTAAATTATATATATATATGTTTACATGTTTAAGTTATATATATATGTANAATGCACACTATTTCCTTAAAGGATAAGAGCAGATCATAGTAACAATACAAATAATCCCTACAAAAATACATGTGTTTGTGTGTACACAATAAAACTATAAATGTAGATATGCATGTGTTTAAATTATATATATATATGTTTACATGTTTAAGTTATATATATATGTATACAATACATATATCCTGTGGCTTGGTGTCTCGGACCAAAGGGATCACAGCCCTGAAGGAAAGACAGTAGTGTCAGGCTCAGTCTGCCAGCGTCTGAGGTGCCCACAGGGAGAGCCTTCACGTGGAACTGCTCCACCCAGGCCACGTGAGCTGTCACATCTCACCGAGGGTTCCGGAGGCTCTGGGAACTCTCTCAAGCACTCCTGTGTTTAGTTTGGGTGTTTGGAGGGGTCAAGAGTGTGTTGACCTCCAATTTTTTCTTGATTCACCACTTCTTGGGATCTCAGAAGCTTCAGTCTGAACATTCTAGAAAGGTGTGTAGGAATAAGATTCAATTAATTCTTAAAATTGCAATAAATATTCCCCATTTCAGGAGCATAATAAAAGGATGAGAAGTTGTAACTAAAGACCAGAGATGCGGTTAAATCATACTGGTTACACTGTGATCCTGAGCGCCCTAAGGCGGCATAGTAACTGAGAGACTAGAGGAAGACAATAGTCTTTGCCTGGAAAGACCCAAGGGCCCCTTAAATCTGTAATAAACTCAATGTGTAGATGATTCTTATCTCTGAGCAATTCTCCTTCACCTTCCTCCATCAGCCCCAGCGCTGAGTAAACAAAGTCACATGCCATGTGACATTTGTTTTATTTGTCTGTGGATCCATGGTGTTTGTCCTTCTCTCTCTTTCAATGCCCTATGAGTCCATCTTTCCCAGATGGCAGGTGTATTGCCTTTGCTGTCTGTTGTGGCTTAAAAACTGGGTTAACGCTTAAAAAGAATCACAGCTGAGTTGTTGTCATGACTAGGAAGCTGGGAGGAAGTCACAAAATCAGTGTGTATGTGTCCTTGACCTTGTGACCATTTGGTCCATAACAATGCATCGGCTTGTTTAACAGACTATTAATCTCAGTCAAAAGACTTCAACTAGGGACTCCCCAGGTGGTCCAGTGGTTAAGAATCTGCTTTCCAATGTAGGGGACACAGGTTCGATCCCTGGTTAGGGAACTAAGATCCCTTATGCCAAGGGGCAACTAAGCCAGCGCCACAACTACTGAAGCCACATACCTCAACTGGTGAGCCCATGTTCTGCAAACTACAGAGCGCTCTGGACCCCATGCATCACAACTAGAGAAGCCTGCAATTAAGACCTGATACAGCCAGGAAAAAAAAAAAAAGNGATCCCTGGTTAGGGAACTAAGATCCCTCATGCCAAGGGGCAACTAAGCCAGCGCCACAACTACTGAAGCCACATACCTCAACTGGTGAGCCCATGTTCTGCAAACTACAGAGCGCTCTGGACCCCATGCATCACAACTAGAGAAGCCTGCAATTAAGACCTGATACAGCCAGGAAAAAAAAAAAAAGAAGAAAACCTTCAACCAGTTGTCACATGGAGATGCCCAGAAAAGTTCAGCTTTTGATAAGACCAATATGCTTTCACTTCTTCAAGGATAAAGGCATCAAATTATCCTTACAGGAAAGAATTGTTTTGTGTCTACAATAACAAGGAGAAGGCTGAGGATGTGTCCTTAGTATGCTGTCTTAGTCAGTGGAAGAGTGGGTATATGTATGTCTAGTGGGTTTGTAGGAATTGGGCGGCGGTGGTTTAGTCACTAAGTTGTGTCCAACTCTTGCGACCCCATGGACTGTAGCCCTCCAGGCTCCTCTGTCCAGGGGATTCTCCATGCAAGACTACTGGAGTGGGTTGCCATTTCCTTCTCCAAGGAGTCTTCCCGACCCAGGGATTGAACCCGGGTCTCCTGCCTTGCAGGCAGATTCTTTACTGACTGAGCGATGAGGGAAGCCCATAAGGAACAGAGCACGTGTTTTGTGACTCAGGGAGTTTAGAGCCAAATCGAAACAAAACATGTAAAATTACTTACTAGTGTTAAAAACTTTGAAAGGCCGTGGAGTGAAGAGTTTTCCATTGGAAAAATGTCAAGCAAAAAGAAATGGCAAGGAAGACAGACTCTGAAGACGCATCTCTGGAACAGAGCAAAAGAGGTGTATGGTTTACGTCTCATTGAATTGCCTAGAGCTTGATCACTTGATCCCCAGGTAGGCATCTGAGCATAGTTCAGAGGCAAACAGTGTGTTTTCCAAATACATTGGGGCAGAAAGCAAGAACTATCCTTCCAACCTCAGCTCTACTCCTATAACCAGACTGCATAAGGGATGCCACAAACATAAGAAGTCTTATCTATAGAAGCTCTGTGCAGAGGCCAGCATATAGAAATAAATGGAGATCCAGTCCTTGGCACAAGTGGAGTCATATTTGCAAAACTATACAACCCAATTGAATTAGGGGAATTATGACTCTGTTATAGAGCCACAGACTGGGCCAAGAAGATCCCTCTATTAATAACTAGTTAATTTTGAGTTGTTAAAACCCCAGCCTTTCCCAGATTCCAACCAGTCACCTATGTCAAAGGTTATATCAAAAATCACAAGTTGGAAAGAAAGAAAGATGACAACTAGAGCTTGAGAGCTGGCATTCAGGGGAGGAATGTTGTTGAAAGAGACAGGGAGATAGCAAAAGACACTGAGAAAGGGAAGACAGACAGTATGACAATCTAGCGTGCTAGGTAACAGCAAGGAAGTCATCTGTGGCCTTTACCAGAGCAGTTTAAATAGAGAAGGTTGAAGACAGATTGTTAGGAATCAAGTAATAGTTGGTGAATGAGTAAAAGGAAAAGGTCAGTGTAGGCCACTCTATCCAAAGGGCATAGAAAGAGCTTCCTTCAAATGCTAGGAAGATGGAGCAACTGCAGGTGGAAACTCAAGGGATTAAAGAGGTAATTCATAAAGCAAAATTCTAGGTGAAGAGATCCAGAAGACAGGCACGTGGCTCATCCTTGGATGGAAGGAGGAATCCTTACAGTCTGGGAAAGGAGGCTAGGAAAAGTGGGATAGAGGTGGGAAATGTAGGGAGAGCATGCCAGTTACCCTCACTCTTTTGCTATGAAATTGGAAGCAATATAATCTATGAAGAGGTTCGTAAAAGAAACTATTGACACTAAGAACACGTGAAGGAATGGTTGACTGGTACTGAGGGGCAGCTGAGACTGGAGACCACGCGTCAGATGTGGCACTATAGCATGGTTCATTTACTTCTCCCAAGGGCCACTCACCAGCTGGGCTTCAAGAGTAGAAGAGGCAGATGTTCGATTGAGTCTCAGGGTGTTGACACGCAGATGCAGCTAAAGGACACTTTAACAAGGGAACCGAGGTTATGCGATGCAAAGTCGCTTCAGTCATGTCCAGCTCTTTGTGACCCCATGGACTGTATAGCCAGCCAGGCTTCTCTGTCCAAGGAATTCTCCAGGAAAGCAGACTGAAGTAGGGGGCCGTGCCTTCCTCCAGGGGATCTTCCCGACCCAGGGGTCAAACTGGTGTCTCACATCACCTGCACTGGCAGGCGGGTTCTTTACCACTAGTGCTGCCGGGGAAACTGAGGATATGGAGTGGCTCATCCTTGGATGGAAGGAGGAATCCTTACAGTCTGGGAAAGGAGGCTAGGAAAAGTGGGATAGAGGTGGGAAATGTAGGGAGAGCATGCCAGTTACCCTCACTCTTTTGCTATGAAATTGGAAGCAATATAATCTATGAAGAGGTTCGTAAAAGAAACTATTGACACTAAGAACACGTGAAGCAATGGTTGACTGGTACTGAGGGGCAGCTGAGACTGGAGACCACGCGTCAGATGTGGCACTATAGCATGGTTCATTTACTTCTCCCAAGGGCCACTCACCAGCTGGGCTTCAAGAGTAGAAGAGGCAGATGTTCGATTGAGTCTCAGGGTGTTGACACGCAGATGCAGCTAAAGGACACTTTAACAAGGGAACCGAGGTTATGCGATGCAAAGTCGCTTCAGTCATGTCCAGCTCTTTGTGACCCCATGGACTATATAGCCAGCCAGGCTTCTCTGTCCAAGGAATTCTCCAGGAAAGCAGACTGAAGTAGGGGGCCGTGCCTTCCTCCAGGGGATCTTCCCGACCCAGGGGTCAAACTGGTGTCTCACATCACCTGCACTGGCAGGCGGGTTCTTTACCACTAGTGCTGCCGGGGAAACTGAGGATATGGGTGGGCACAAAGGAAGAGGGGACCCCTCAGTATGGCAGACGATTCAATGAGGGGGACTCAGAACTTTGGCTAAATGGAACATGAGCCACTTTTGTGTCGTGTCTCCATTTATCATCTTGCTATATTAACACAGGTCCATCAGCTGCTGGAGGAAGCTTTCTGGCCAGCTAGCCAAAATTTCAGAACCTCCCTTTTCCAGAAGTGCCTAACCAGGAGACTGCAGACGTGATGGATGAGACTCACTCAGTGGTTTAATTCAATAAAGGTTCATTTCTTGCTCCTGCAAAGTTCACTGGGGTTGTGTGACTGTGGGGTGACTAGGAGTCATAGTTACTCCTGTCTTCAGGCTCTGACATCGCAACGTGTAGCTTCTAAAGGGGCTGAAATGATGGAGTGGGCATACTGATTATTAGTACCTCAAAGAAGCAGTACAGCATTTTGGTCACATTCCCACAACACAAACTCATCCCAGACCCCAATCCAACTGAAAAGACAACCAGAAATGAAAGAGAACACGCACGGATGTTCAGAGAGCATCAAACATAGCTGTTAAACTGCGTCAACAACCAAGGATCCCATAGACGTTACCTGTACTGAGTGAATTTCAGGGAGCATGACTCTTGACGTGGGGAGAAAGACCCAGAAAGTGAGAAGGGGAACATGCCTTGGGGCTGACTGTGTGCACACGGCATCAGAACAAGCAGCTGAAAGGTGAAAAGACAAGCCAAACTGTGAATCTGAAATTAAATACCATGTAGAGAAACAGAGGCAAAAAGGAGAATGGAGAGGAGGAGGAAAAAAGAAAAGAAAGCAACAGAAGAGGGAAAAAAAACCGCCAGGTCATTTGGTGAAGCTCAAATGTGGCCGTAATCACTCCCCCCCTCAAAATGTGGTCCAACTAGCATCTAACCACAGGAAATGGAAGCACAAATAAAGGAAAGGCACAGTAGGAATGGGTCGAGACTTTCAGCCCGGCAGTCCATGAGAGACACAGTCAGGCGAGGAGGAAGTTGGAGGAACAAACGTTGTCGGCTAAGCTGCCCTCCTTTCCAGGATGCACCCGGCTTCCTGGGTCTTCTCTGGCCTCCCGTCTGGCTTGCTCTAATGCACCCTCTCAAAAGCCCTGGGTGTTTATTGTAATTATTTAAAATGTCTTCAAGACCCAGAGACCCTGGCCAGCCACATCCAGCACCGGCCCCCCTCTTGCTGGGAGTGTGCTATTTCTTTTTAATTTGCTCACTCAGTCCTGAATAACTTTTCAGAGGGCTCCAGACACCGCAGTGTGACAGCTAAACCAAGGCGCATCGGATGCGATGGAATCGCTCTACAAGCAACCTTGCCAAAGGCCCTTTTCGATGCACAAAGCTGGCTCTATCTTTGTATATTGAGGGAGCTAAATCAATGTTAAATGCTTGGCTCTTTTCACAGGACAATGACCAGGACCTAAGCTGCGTCCTTCCTTTTTGATTGACACTTGAAACGCAGCGCGGGAATCAGCCAGAGGCGCTGCTACAAGCCGAACCCTCTGCTGGGATAACCACTGGTGACATCTGCAGAAAGACCGACAAAAGGCAGTTGAAAGCTGTGTTTGTTGCTTTCCCCCCTCAGATCTCCGGGCTTTCATGGAGCTCCTTACTTGCTTTAATATTATGATTCAGCACCTGGCTTTTTTGAACCTTGCTTTAAACTTCAAAAGGCGAGGTGGTATTAACAAACATGAAACGAAAAAGTGGCGGTAGTTTGATTTACTGTTGTCGTCTTATCAAGGGGTTTTTTTGTCACCAGCTGCCACTTTCTGTCATCTTTGGAACCATTATCATTTCTCTAAAATCTAAAAGACTCCACTTAATAACAGCTTTGAATACAGGCAGGATCAGTAACATACACAGTTCTGGGGATGACAGGACCGTCAAATGAAAAGAAAGATGTTGCCAAAAAAAAAAAAACCACAAAAACCCAAACCACACAAATAAGAGCCGTAGTACTTTCTAGTGACCTTGATTTCAGAATTAAACAAATCAAATCCAATTCCATTGTTCCTTTTGAATCCCATTGTCAAGTTTCCTTGAGAAGTTCCTTTTTGTTGTTAGGGTTAGTAGAGAGGGAAACAAAACCAAACCAAACCTCAGGCCACAAAAAGGCTTTGCTACTTTGGGGAGAAGAGGAAGCTCTGCTATCACGAAAGGGCTGTCTGACCTCAACCAGTAACATGGCTCAGCTAATTATCAGCTCACTTTCACTGACTTTCTACTACTTCGGGCACCCACTTGATGCTCACAGCCAAACCAACCTTGCAAACTGACCAGGGAGGAGGTCACTTCACATCCTGCTCTTCCCTGACAATGGACAGCTCTGAGTAGTCCAGCTGAACCCTCAGGACTTCGCGGGATCCTAAGTTTCGGTGTGAAAGCTGGGTTACCCAGAGTAAGCCCACTGATTAATTCTCCTGGGGTTCTGCTTGGAACCTCAGAGACGTGAAATCAGTTAGAGCCACAGGGGGCCTTCAGATCACCCAGTCCAGTGGTTTGGATTCTTCCGAGAAATTTTGTAAAAATGCGGCTGCCTCCCTGAGCATCCTTCTCATGTAATCTGAATCCAGAATGCAAAAAAAAAAAAAAAGTTCTGTGGCTGATTCTGATTTCCAGAGAGAATGGAAAATCAGCCTTTACAGAGGAGGCATCTGAGACTCGGAGGACTTAAGTCAGTTGTCTAAGGCTGCACAGCAAGTCTGTGGCAGAGCCTGGCTGAGACGTGGCGGTGGGAGCCCTCTGGGGCAGACCGCTCTTTGAAACCTGAACCCTGAGAAGTGGGTGGTGCTGCTCCACAGGGAGGGGCTGAGCATCACCTCTCAGGATGCAAGTGACAGTCACCCAGACTCCTGCTTCCCCGTCACTCTCCTTTGCCATCCTAAGTCAGCATGACTCTTCGTGGACTTTCTGAGCCCGTTAGCAACGGGTTTCTCTTCTCCTTCTTCCCTCCATCCTTAGGGACTTGAGATCCTGGTTGTGGGGGAGATCATTGCTGACCCCTGACACATGTTGTGGAAGTGAAAAATACGAGAAAGGTAAAGTTGTTCATTTAGATGTTCAATTGCAAAACCTTTCCTGTGTGGCTAGATCGGATATGCCATCTTCTTGGAACCAGTCAAATATATTTGGCCATCTGTTTCTCTTTTATGATTTAGTGGTTCCTAACTTGCTACTTTATTATGTATGTATTGTCAGTTGTAGCATCAAAAACCCCATGCATTTTATAGTTCTTTTGACAAAGGCAGTTATGTCAAATTAGACATATAGATGATTATCAACTAGCCTGGGGTCTTGACCCAGGGAACCTAAGTGGTCTGTCTCCAGCTGGAAAAAGGGAGTGTCTCCTGAACACCCCCAGGCCTTCAACATAAAAAAACACAGGGGAGGCAGTCTGCAAATGAAGGCGAGTATCTCTGGAGTTGTCAGTGTGTCTGTTTCTGAAATACAGAGCCTATGAAAGCTCTATGAAGTAGGAAAATAAACCCCAAATAAAACCATGAACTCTTCTAGCTGTGCAGATCAGGACTATTTTGATGATACAAAGCAATGTAGAGATAGAAGATAATTTTATCTCCATGCCAATGCTAAGCAAGTGGTAATAGTGGCCTGAAGGGCTAGAATAAGAAAGATTCTGTGTATGGTCATAAAGTTTTCATGACTGATTAGCCACGTCTGCCATGGCTGGTAATTTCAAGACCTAGGAGGGTGGCTAAGACAAGTTTTGGCATCATCCATGAGTTTACAGCCTACTTCTGTCACGACCTATGTGAGTTTGGACAAATTGCTTAGATTTAGTATTCTAATCTGGAAAATGGGCATAATATCTCATTCTGTCTTTTGAGAGTTGAATGGCATGATAAAGGTAATGCCATCTGTATCAGGTGCCAAGTAAAGTTGAAGTTTTTCTTATTACTGTGAAGGGAACAAACCCTGCATTTTAGTCTCTATGGAATTCTTATGGGGAGGCAACCCAAGTGGTTGAGATCATACTCTAAGCAATGAGACCAAAGAACTCTGAGCCCTGAGAGTATTTGTATCGTTCACTTCACTTTAGTCCAACAGTTAACAGAGGAAGAAAGGAAGGGAAAGGAAGAGAAGGAAGGAAGAAAGGAGAGTAGGAGTGAGGGAGGGCAGGGGAAGATAAAATGATTCGACAAAAAAATAGAAGATTAGCAGAGATAGCAAGGAGCTGGTGGGGAAGATTAAAACTGGGAAAAAGTAGCAGAAGTTCTGAAGCATAAAAAGGTCTAGTTTGTCTTTTTTTTTTTTTGAACTCCCAAACATGAACCCCCCTCTCACCTCCCACCCCACATCATCCCTCCAGATCATCCCCATGCACCAGCCCCAAGCATCCTGCATCCTGCATCGAACACAGACTGGCGATTCGTTTCTTACATGATAGTATACATATTTCAATGCTATTCTCCCAAATCATCCCACCCTCTACCTCTCCCTCTCCCTCAGAGTCCAAAAATCCACTCTACACATCTGTATCTCTTTTACTGTCTTGCATACAGGGTCCTCATTACCATCTTTCTAAATTCCATATATATGTCTCAGTATATTGTATTGGTGTTTTTCTTTCTGGCTTACTTCACTCTGTATAATAGCCAAGACATGGAAACAACCTAGATGTCCATCAGCAGACGAATGGATAAGAAAGCTGTGGTACATACACACAATGGAGTATTACTCAGCCATTAAAAAGAATACATTTGAATCAGTTCTAATGAGATGGATGAAACTGGAACCGATTATACAGAGTGAAAAAAGGTCTATTTTGGAATGTTGGTTGTTTTGCTTTTTGTTTTTTTCATAGTACCGGCTATGTCAAATCTATAACAAAATTGTTCTCTTTTGGATAAAAAGATGATTTTTCTTTCCCCTTGCCCCGCTTAAACCACACCTCATAGTCTGTCTCTTATACACATCTAGATGTGTATAAGAGACAGGGTTAGTAGAGAGGGAAACAAAACCAAACCAAACCTCAGGCCACAAAAAGGCTTTGCTACTTTGGGGAGAAGAGGAAGCTCTGCTATCACGAAAGGGCTGTCTGACCTCAACCAGTAACATGGCTCAGCTAATTATCAGCTCACTTTCACTGACTTTCTACTACTTCGGGCACCCACTTGATGCTCACAGCCAAACCAACCTTGCAAACTGACCAGGGAGGAGGTCACTTCACATCCTGCTCTTCCCTGACAATGGACAGCTCTGAGTAGTCCAGCTGAACCCTCAGGACTTCGCGGGATCCTAAGTTTCGGTGTGAAAGCTGGGTTACCCAGAGTAAGCCCACTGATTAATTCTCCTGGGGTTCTGCTTGGAACCTCAGAGACGTGAAATCAGTTAGAGCCACAGGGGGCCTTCAGATCACCCAGTCCAGTGGTTTGGATTCTTCCGAGAAATTTTGTAAAAATGCGGCTGCCTCCCTGAGCATCCTTCTCATGTAATCTGAATCCAGAATGCAAAAAAAAAAAAAAGTTCTGTGGCTGATTCTGATTTCCAGAGAGAATGGAAAATCAGCCTTTACAGAGGAGGCATCTGAGACTCGGAGGACATAAGCCAGTTGTCTAAGGCTGCACAGCAAGTCTGTGGCAGAGCCTGGCTGAGACGTGGCGGTGGGAGCCCTCTGGGGCAGACCGCTCTTTGAAACCTGAACCCTGAGAAGTGGGTGGTGCTGCTCCACAGGGAGGGGCTGAGCATCACCTCTCAGGATGCAAGTGACAGTCACCCAGACTCCTGCTTCCCCGTCACTCTCCTTTGCCATCCTAAGTCAGCATGACTCTTCGTGGACTTTCTGAGCCCGTTAGCAACGGGTTTCTCTTCTCCTTCTTCCCTCCATCCTTAGGGACTTGAGATCCTGGTTGTGGGGGAGATCATTGCTGACCCCTGACACATGTTGTGGAAGTGAAAAATACGAGAAAGGTAAAGTTGTTCATTTAGATGTTCAATTGCAAAACCTTTCCTGTGTGGCTAGATCGGATATGCCATCTTCTTGGAACCAGTCAAATATATTTGGCCATCTGTTTCTCTTTTATGATTTAGTGGTTCCTAACTTGCTACTTTATTATGTATGTATTGTCAGTTGTAGCATCAAAAACCCCATGCGTTATATAGTTCTTTTGACAAAGGCAGTTATGTCAAATTAGACATATAGATGATTATCAACTAGCCTGGGGTCTTGACCCAGGGAACCTAAGTGGTCTGTCTCCAGCTGGAAAAAGGGAGTGTCTCCTGAACACCCCCAGGCCTTCAACATAAAAAAACACAGGGGAGGCAGTCTGCAAATGAAGGCGAGTATCTCTGGAGTTGTCAGTGTGTCTGTTTCTGAAATACAGAGCCTATGAAAGCTCTATGAAGTAGGAAAATAAACCCCAAATAAAACCATGAACTCTTCTAGCTGTGCAGATCAGGACTATTTTGATGATACAAAGCAATGTAGAGATAGAAGATAATTTTATCTCCATGCCAATGCTAAGCAAGTGGTAATAGTGGCCTGAAGGGCTAGAATAAGAAAGATTCTGTGTATGGTCATAAAGTTTTCATGACTGATTAGCCACGTCTGCCATGGCTGGTAATTTCAAGACCTAGGAGGGTGGCTAAGACAAGTTTTGGCATCATCCATGAGTTTACAGCCTACTTCTGTCACGACCTATGTGAGTTTGGACAAATTGCTTAGATTTAGTATTCTAATCTGGAAAATGGGCATAATATCTCATTCTGTCTTTTGAGAGTTGAATGGCATGATAAAGGTAATGCCATCTGTATCAGGTGCCAAGTAAAGTTGAAGTTTTTCTTATTACTGTGAAGGGAACAAACCCTGCATTTTAGTCTCTATGGAATTCTTATGGGGAGGCAACCCAAGTGGTTGAGATCATACTCTAAGCAATGAGACCAAAGAACTCTGAGCCCTGAGAGTATTTGTATCGTTCACTTCACTTTAGTCCAACAGTTAACAGAGGAAGAAAGGAAGGGAAAGGAAGAGAAGGAAGGAAGAAAGGAGAGTAGGAGTGAGGGAGGGCAGGGGAAGATAAAATGATTCGACAAAAAAATAGAAGATTAGCAGAGATAGCAAGGAGCTGGTGGGGAAGATTAAAACTGGGAAAAAGTAGCAGAAGTTCTGAAGCATAAAAAGGTCTAGTTTGTCTTTTTTTTTTTTTGAACTCCCAAACATGAACCCCCCTCTCACCTCCCACCCCACATCATCCCTCCAGATCATCCCCATGCACCAGCCCCAAGCATCCTGCATCCTGCATCGAACACAGACTGGCGATTCGTTTCTTACATGATAGTATACATATTTCAATGCTATTCTCCCAAATCATCCCACCCTCTACCTCTCCCTCTCCCTCAGAGTCCAAAAATCCACTCTACACATCTGTATCTCTTTTACTGTCTTGCATACAGGGTCCTCATTACCATCTTTCTAAATTCCATATATATGTCTCAGTATATTGTATTGGTGTTTTTCTTTCTGGCTTACTTCACTCTGTATAATNATATATATATATATATATGGTTAATAAAGACTTGAGAAAGAACATAGAAAAAAAGAGATGGAGAAATTGGAAAACAAAAACTAAATGAAATGGGAGCACTGAATATGAAGTAGAAAAAGTGAAACAAGCTAGATAAAAGTAAAAGACTATCGTATTCACTTGATCTGATTTCTGTTGCTAGTGGCATCAAGTGTTATGATTTGACATGTCAAAGTGACCTGCCTATCCCTATGGCCAGAGGACAGAGTGTATGGACAGAAGTAAGATCAATATCAGAAAAAGGTGGCAGGACCAGATTATTGGAAAGACAAAAATATTAGATATTAGACCTGGAAAGCCTATTACAGTCTTTACTTCTCTGTAATTGACCTTGAAATTAGATTATGAAAGTAATGAATTTCAACAGAAGCTATAATGACTGAGATTGTTCAGCCTCAACTTCCTAATATATTTTAAATGCATTTTAATATAACTCTAACTATTGGTGTAGAGCATTTTATTTCTCCCTGAAAGGTCAAAATTATTACAATAAGGAGGAAATGTCTTACTTATTGGTGGTTGTGGTGTTCATGGAGGTAGGAAGTCAGAAGTGTAGGAGGAATGAGAGGGAAATTTCATTCATGTAATAGCCCTTAAACAGGCAACATGTATTTGTCTTAAACCCTCGACTGAAACCTACATACTTGAAGTATTGTACAGATCTACCTGATGGTGTTTAATATCTGTATTTATTTGTTTTATCTTGAATGCAAATGTAAGGTTTCTTGCTCAGAGAATAAATTTCTTTCTTAGTAACAGTCACCTTGCCAGAACCTTCCCTGTGCTTCATTCTACTTTTCAAGGCAGTGTATTGAGGGCAAATAAATTCCACCTACATGAAGGAGGTCCATACTACAGGAAAAGAACCACAAAATTATAAATCTGGGAGCTTAAATAGGAATTAGCTGCCTCCCTCCCTGTCCTGAGGAGGAAAGAAAAACCTTCACTCTTTAATGTTAATAAACTCCTTTCAGGAAAGACTCCGCAGGTTGTCACAACCCTTTGAAATACAAATGAATGGCTCCTGTGGCTTCAGTCCCTTTTGAAATGGAAATGTATATCTCTAGGGAGAAAGCGAAAGTGACATCGCTCAGTCCTGTCCGACTTTTTGTGACCCCATGGACTGTAGCCTACCAGGTTCCTCTGTCCATGGGATTTTCCAGGCAAGAGTATTGGAGTGGGTTGCCATTTTCTTCAGAGGATCTCCCTGATCCAGGGATCGAACCTGAGTTACCCGCACTGTAGGCAGACGCATTACCGTCTGAACCACCAGGGAAGTCCCTCTATTAGAGAGTTCATATTCCTTATGACATATCGGTGTGGTGTTGGAGAAGACTCTTGAGAGTCCCTTGGACTGCGAGGAGATCCAACCAGTCCATTCTGAAGGAGATCAGCCCTGGGATTTCTTTGGAAGGAATGATGCTAAAGCTGAAACTCCAGTACTTTGGCCACCTCATGCGAGGAGTTGACTCATTGGAAAAGACTCTGATGCTGGGAGGGATTGTGGGCAGGAGGAGAAGGGGACGACTGAGGATGAGATGGCTGGATGGCATCACGGACTCGATGGACGTGAGTCTGAGTGAACTCCGGGAGATGGTGATGGACAGGGAGGCCTGG
>SJYX01019387.1:134177-154623 GCA_006410675.1 Oreotragus oreotragus | reverse complement strand
TTATTAGAACTGATTCAAATGTATTCTTTTTAATGGCTGAGTAATACTCCATTGTGTATATATACCACAGCTTTCTTATCCATTCATCCGCTGATGGACATCTAGGTTGTTTCCATGTCCTGGCTATTATAAACAGTGCTGCAATGAACATTGGGGTACATGTGTCTCTTTCTATTCTGGTTTCCTCGGTGTGTATGCCCAGCAGTGGGATTGCTGGGTCATAAGGCAGTTCTATTTGCAATTTCTTAAGGAATCTCCACACTGTTCTCCATAGTGGCTGTACTAGTTTGCATTCCCACCAACAGTGTAAAAGGGTTCCCTTTTCTCCACACCCTCTCCAGCATTTATTGCTTGTAGACTTTTGGATCGAGTGCAGTACTTTCATAGCATCATCTTTCAGAATATGAAATAGCTCCACTGAAATTCCATCACCTTCACTAGCTTTGTTCGTAGTGATGCTTCCTAAAGCCCACTTGACTTCTTCACATTTCAGGATATCTGGCTCTAAATGAGTGATCACACCATCGTGGTTATCTGGGTCATGAAGATCTTTTTGTACAGTTCTTCTGTGTATTCTTGCCACCTCTTCTTAATATCTTCTGCTTCTGTTAGGCCCATATAATTTCTGCCTTTTATTGTGTCCATCTTTGTATGAAATGTTCCCTTGTATATCTCTAATTTTCTTGAAGAGATCTCTAGTCTTTTCCATTCTATTGTTTTCCTCTATTTCTTTGCATTGATCCCTGAGGAAGGCTTTCTTCTCTCTCCGTGCTAGTCTTTGGAACTCTGCATTCAAATGGGTATATCTTTCCTTTCCTTCTTTGCCTTTAGCTTGATTAAGACTTACCAAGAGAAAGCACAATGAAAGTTAATATATCACTGCTTCAGAGAGAGTATACTTTGATTTGAGAGCATTTAAATATTATTTCCATACTTCCTCCTCCACATTTAAAAAACATTTGAGGATACTTTACTCAAGATTCAAATCCAATCAACCAGCTAATATATAATAATATTCATTTGAGATAGAAGGAAAACACTTTCATTAGAATATTAAGTTGGCAGGTTTTATAGAAAGTGTGTCCCATTTGAGCTAAGGAAGCTGGGTTTGATTTTTTTTCTAGTTATGAGCTTTTTGATAATGTCTCTTAAGTTTTAAAGATTTTCTTTCCTCATGAATCTGAGTAAGGTCATAATGGAATATAGTGTTTAACACTGACTTTCTTGGCAATGAAGACAAAATGAAAATTCTAAGAGTGAGTTTATAAAATCTTGTCCTGAAGGCAGATTTCATAGGAAATTCATTATTAAAAATGCAAAGCCATCAGAAGGATGATGTAGTCCTGCCAAGGAGAGAGAAAGGTATAAAAGCAGGGAAACTGTTTTCAGGGTAAATTGTACCAACTTTCCAATTTTCAGAGATTTGAGGACAAATTTGTGTGCTATTTTCCATTCACTTCCCCCTCACAAGCGCCACTTTGTAGTGATAAATCATGTAGTTGTACCTCGAAGTTCTAGCCAAAGGCACTGATAACATCACTTGCTGTAAACAAAGAAAGGGGAGCATGGATGGGTAGATACACAGGGTCATGATGTGAAGAACCATTTACTGTGAATATTATATGCCTGGCATGACGGTCAGCTTCTTATATACATCCCACTTTTTCATTCGTTGAAGGCAAGATCATATTTATTTGCCACTTTATTCCAGTGGCTAAGTACTACTTGTTTTTACATGTAACGTTGTATATAAAATTTGCTGAATGGATTATTTTTTAAAACCTTCCCTAAAACCTGAAGACCAGCTCTTTTATATTTGAGTAAGTTGAGGCTCAAATTGAATAATAAATATACTTTATTATACAAATAATAAATAATATAATCAAATATCAAGAGTCAGTTCATCTCCTGCTTTGGTGCCATAAATATGCCAGCACCCTAAACCAACATAATTGCTGCAAGTGAATAGAAATATAAATATGTCTTGCTAACTATTTTTACTGTTATTTCTACCTCTGGCATAGCATATTCTATTAGTCAACTATTGCTGTGTAGCACATCACCCCAAAGCTTAATGGATTAACATTACAAGCATTTACTGTCTCATAGTTTCTTTGGGTCAGGAGATCGGCACAGCTTAGCTGGGTGGCTCAGATCTTAAGTTGAAGAAAGCAGGGGAAACCACCAGGCCATTCAGGTATAACCTAAATCAAATTCTTTATGATTATAGAGGGTGATGAATAGATTCAAGGGATTAGATCTGGTAGACAGAGTGCCTAAAGAACTATGTATGGAGATTTGTAACATTTTACAGTTCAGTTCAGTTCAGTCACTCAGTCATGTCCAACTCTTTGTGACCCCATGAATTGTAGCACGCCAGGCCTCCCTGTTCATCACCAACTCCCAGAGTTCACTCAAACTCATGTCCATCAGGTCGATGATGCCANTGAAAGAGAAAAGTGAAAGTGAAGTCGCTCAGTCTGTCCGACTGTTAGCGACCCCATGGACTGCAGCCCACCAGGCTCCTCCATCCATGGGATTTTCCAGGCAAGAGTACTGGAGTGGGGTGCCATTGCCTTCTCCGAAGAGGATGCTAAAGACATTAAATGAGTCATAATTCTGCATTCCATCCACCCTAAATGGCATGGTGAAAAACAGAGAGGCTATTTGTAAGGGTCTCCCCAAATGTAACGGTCCATTCTGTAAAAAGATTGGTTTTCATTTTCTTCCTGAATTGAATGATTTAATAGCATGTTAGGGATTTTGAAAACATTGCCTTGGCCCAGTAGGTAGAAATGAAGTGTAGTAACCATCACACTTCTCTTCACTCAGTGCTACAGATGCAGCCTGGGAAATGTGCCTGAGATGTGCTAGAAACAAAATGCATTTTACTGAAAGGGTCTCTGTCCCTCTGTAGTACAGTTTATGCCAAAGATTTTATTTATCACCTAGGTCTATCAAACTAACAGCTTCAGTAGCTACTGTTTACCATCTACTGAGATGAGTATCCAAGTCTCTTAAGTCTATTAGAAAGCTCTGCTAAACTTGATTTACTTCCTACTGTGCATTTCTTCCAAGTTTGAAAATATCAAAGCAAACCAAAACCAGTGCCACAGAAATTCCATTCCTCCTCTGACTCCCTCCCCACCCCCCTGTGCAGGCACTTATCAGAGCCATGCAGCAGCTGTGATGGAAAAGACAACTACAGGAAACTTGGAGTTAATCGTGCCAAATGGCTACAGATTCACGGGAGAGGGCAATTCTGGTCACTTGCCTGAGCTCACACAGATGGCCCAAGCTACAGACTCTCTTATGCTCCTAGATCTGACCTCCGAACCAATCTACTATGGAAATTTCTAAGTTGGTGAATACAGGTCCATTGGTCTTGGTTCGACAATCGAGGTGCAAGTGTTTGAAAGGTAGATTTGTACATATAATCTCTAAAGCTTCTTCTTTCCACGAATAAGCATACAGACACACAGAGAAATTTTCTTTGGGAGGGGGTGGTAGATGTTAAAACTTATCTCAAATGACTTTTTGGACATGGAGGGGAAGAATATAGCAGAGGTTGACCATACATCTCTATAGAAATCTGGGAGAGTGAGACTCCACTGGTTTCTTTTGGGACAATCATGTGGCCCTCACTATAGACCCAGTGAGAAGGGGCCAAGGGGAGGGGAGTAAAAAAAAAATCATGGAGAGAAAAATGTAGAATTCAGTTGTACTAATTTACTTGAGAAAAGATTTGAATTTAGTCAACAGCGATTGTGAATATTTTTTCCTTCCGTTCCACATCAGTGATTAATTATGTCTCTTTTCCTTTCTAGACTCTTAAGAGCTAAAAAGGGGGAGAGACTGAGGACTGTTCGGTCACCCATCTCCAGTACCTAGGATAGTACCTGGCACATTCCAATCTGATGTGAAGCATTTGTTAAATTAATTAAAATGTGTGTGTGCGTAAGCACAGCCTCTGAAAGAGTTTAGCATTAAAGAATGCTAGAGAAGTAAGTCTAAGAGCTGTTTCATGAACTGCCAGGTAACTCAGACTGAGCTAAAAGCCACATGCCTGGGTTTAACAGCTCTGATTCAGGAGATCCTTCTCAACTAGTGATGTAGTAGCTCTGCCTGCTCAGCCCTTCCTGTGCTGTGCTTAGTCTCTCAGTCGTGTCCAACTCTTTGAGACCCCATGGTCTGTAGCCTGCTAGGCTCCTCTGTCCATGGGGATTCTCCAGGCAAGAATATCGGAGTGGGTTGTCATGCCCTCCTTCAGGGGATCTTCCCAACCCAAGGATCGAATCCAGGTCTCTCGCATTGCAGGTGGATTCTTTACTATCTGAGCCACCAGGGAAGCCCCCAAATACTGGATTGGGTAGCCTATCCCTTCCCTAGGGGATCTTCCTGACCCAGGAATCGAACCAGGGTCTCCTGCATTGCAGACAGATTCTTTACCAGATGAACGACCAGGGAAGCCCCTCAGTGCTTGATAACAAATTTGTTCATGAATAGAGGAAGCTTTAGAAGAGCATCCTCACCCAGGCAGAGGGATGAAAACACTTCCCTCTGTCAGGTCTCTTTGATACTGCAGTGTGACCAGTTGCTGTGTTAAGACTGTGTCTACTAAAAAAAGTAACAAGAAAACCGTGACAAGAAAAATGAGAAAAGAATTCCTGATAATGTTTTCATGAATGTGTCTAATGCCATCCACGTTAGCCTCCCACACCATTTCCTACTGGAAACTTTTGATCAAGTCAAATTTGATAGGCCTCTGTTACTTGTGACTATGAAATAAAAGGGTCTTTGTTCAAGGTTAGGAAAAAAAAAGCATTTTCTCTTAAATTAATAGCTTTCAATTATCTGTAATGTGAAAGGAACTTGATGGCATGGATAAGACAAGCATGAAACCCTAAAAGCTCTGGACTGGGTCCCTTGTTTGGACAGCCAGCCTCATCCCTTCCCCTTGGGATACAAAGCAAAGGAGAGGAGGAAAGTTTCTAAAAAGGGGTGAATCGGTCCAGCATTCCAAAGTCACCACAGCTAACTTACACAGTAGTCAACACACAAGTGGGTGATGGGGTCGAGATGGGGTGGGGTTGGGTGTGGTTACAAACTACACTCCAAATTGGCTAATCCTGACTTCCTATTAGCTCTAACACTGAATCCTGAATATCTGCTTCAGCTTTTAATCCATCCCATGGTCTCTGGATCAGGTGAGTGATCTTTACCTTGACCGAGTATGTGATCAGTGGTTATCTATGACTTTCTCTCCATCATCATTGGTGAGCAAGGCTTAGGGAAAATGAGTAGAGGTCTGAGAGAGAATACCAAATTCGCTTCTTAACGAATACATCGTCCGAAAAGAACGTACTGTTTTGAACCACAGGTACTTTCTGTGACAGGAAATGCTAAGTTTAAAAGAGTGGTTGGTGTAACCTCGGCTAAAAAGTAGAAGCAGCACACTGTGATGATTCTAAGAGGGAAAAAGAGAGGAGATGTGTTTTGCTGTAGCATCCTCTATCCAGGCTTTATCCGTGAAGCACAAACACCCCGCCACCCAGAGAGCAGAGCAGCTGCTGTGGAGATGGCTTCTGAGTCACTTTCACTGAAGTGGAACTATTTGTTCAAGTTCAAAGGCAACAAAGACCTTGGCAATCATCTGCCCTAGGAATGTCAAGACATAAGATGACATCAGTGGATACTGGTAAACCTGAGGAAGATTTTCTATTTGAAATAGGGATGCTCTGTGGGTAAACAAAGCTTTATTCCTTCTTTGAAAGAATGGCTTCATCCAGGAGTGTCTCTGACCCACGACCCTTGATGTATCATCCATCTAGTTTAACACATTGTGAACTCTTGAGAGAGAGAACGTGCTTTTTAGAATAATTGTTGTTGTTTAGCTGTTTGGTCATGTTCGACTCTTTTGTGACCCTATGGATCATAGCCCACCAGGCTCCTCAGTCCATGGAATTCTCCAGGCAAGAATACTGGAGTGGGTAGCCATTCCCTTCTCCAGGGGATCTTCCCGACCCAAGGATCGAATTTGGGTCTCCTGAAATGTAGGCAGATTCTTTATTGTCTGAGCCATGAGGGAATGAAAACAAACTAGAAAAAATTAGGACCGCTCAGTTGAAAAAGTTAAGACCTTGAAGAACCATGGTAGTAAATCTATAAAACATAAGAATCTGGATAGGGTAATTAATATCATACCTATTCAGTAATTCTAGGAAGACATAGTTATTGTCCCTCATGGAAGCATGAAGAAGCTTTTCCAGGACAGATGAAAAGAAATTGGCTAAATGAAAGCTAGAACCTGAAATTCCAAGAAACGATGTGGGCTGAAAATACAAAGGAAAAAGTTTTAAAAACTCCTCTTACAGAATCTTGTTTAAAAGGAAGCTTGAGTTGTCATTCTTACATTCTTCACCTGTAAGTAGTTATTGTCCCTCACGGAAGCATGAAGAAGCTTTTCCAGGACAGATGAAAAGAAATTGGCTAAATGAAAGCCGGAACCTGAAATTCCAAGAAACGATGTGGGCTGAAAATACAAAGGAAAAAGTTTTAAAAACTCCTCTTATAGAATCTTGTTTAAAAGGAAGCTTGAGTTGTCATTCTTACATTCTTCACCTGTAAGGGCAAGCTCTTGGGCAGAAACATGATATAGTCTTTGTTAACAAACTCATTGTATTCCAGACACCAACAAAACATTAGCGTCAAAGTTTGTATTAAATTTAGCAAATATTTGCATGTAGATCACTGTGCTAGGTACTGTTTCTAAAGACTCATTACTGTGTTCTGATAGCAGAAATTTCTTCTATTCTTATGAGAATTTCAACAGGAAGCTGATCCACTCAGTAATGGAAAGATAAGAATTCAAAAGCAGCCAGCTAGAAGATAGACGGGTAGAAAGGGGTCATTTTAGGCATTCCTACTGTCCTGATTTATCTGGAAATAACATGTTGATGTAGTATTTCACTTTTACAGATTGCTTTATGATTATTCCTTACTCTAGTTTTATCACATCTCTATCAGATCTGAAGGCAGATATGCAACCTCATTAAACCGGTGAGGAATCAGACCGAGAATAATAGCTAGTTAAGCTCAAGGTCACCGAATGAATGAGTGGCCAAGTGAGGTCCAGGTCTCCACCTGCCCGTTGGTGTCACCTGCCTGCCTCTGTTGGCCAACTCTGACTTTAGTATTTCCCTGTGCTCAGCATCCAAGATGACTCTGCTTTCCAGGAACTGCACTTAGTATGCCATGATCTAGTGAAGTGCGGTGGCATTTTGATGAACCTATGAGATGCATTGAAGCCGTGAGAAACAGCTGAGAGATCACAGGCAAGATCACCTGTTTTGGCCACTAACTCTTCAATTCCCCAACACTCTGCCCCTGGCCCTCCCACCCTTTCCTCCTGCTCCGCCTCCCACGGTGCATCTCAAAGAACATTCACACATACAAAAGAGAACCACAGAGCCCTATGAAGAAGGCTCAGGCAAGTCCAAAACTCCAGGCTGTGTCACCGTTTTGAACACGCACTTTTGATAGTCTCTCCAGTTTAATTGGAAGAGTGAGATTTAGAACCAAGCGAAGTCAGGTGAACATAGCCCTGGAGCTCAAAATGCGTATGGTCCTTCTCTCTATTTCTTCTCTTCCTGTCGGCCACTGTCACCTGGTCTATAGGCAGGCCAGCTCTCATCTCAGCTGGCCAGCTCTACCTGAAGTATATGGAAGTCTGACAAAAATCTGGGTTAAAGCTTCACATGCAAGTTTCCCTTCCCGAGAACTCTCCCTTCTCTTTTTTAAATGGAGACATTTGTGTAAACCCAATCCTTCTTTCAAGTGGATGGAGATGCTGTGGACTCTTATTTAGAGTCCAAGAAAGACCTAACATTAAGTGGACTCATAGATCTGGAATTTTCTCTCCCAGAATCACATGGGTGGCATAAGTATAATTAAAATGGAATGTGAATGCACAGCACTCCTCAAGGAGAAAGAGACCAAGTCCAGATTTTAGTCCCCTAAAGCAATCCTTTTAACTTAAGGGTAGTCCGAGAAAAACAGAATTTTTATAGCATTTCAGAAGTTCATTTGGGACTGACTCACTCAAGGAAACCCCTCTCCCCTCCCCCACAACCACCAGCAGCTCCTTCTACACAGAGGTCATCTGCTCCTTCCTGACTAAGGCACTCTTGACATTTATTTGTGCCTCCTGGACAGACAGTCACCCTTCTGTCTGATTAGGCAGCAGTCTCCCCATGATACCCTTAAGGGATCTGATTGTCATTTTACGGAAAGGGAAGATAGCAAAAACAGTAGCACATCAGGAAACACGCTTTTCCCCAGAGAGCAGGTGGGAGTCAAAAAGGACCCTTTTCCCCATATCATCTCTCTCTCCTCTAAAAGATACCAATTCCCAATCTCTGCGTCCAGAATTATAGGTTCAGTCGTGGTATTGGTGAGCCTTTTTGAATGGTTTGCCCAAGGTAGTAATTTTGTAATCCACCGTAGCTGAAGTAAGTATAGACCTGGGCCGACACAGCCTCCTTCCTTCTCCTCCATCCACCCCCACGTCCCCACTTAGGTGAAAACACTTTGCATATAAACAAACTCCTCTCAAAGACACCTCAACCTTGACATTTCTTTCTCCCTTTTCCAAACTTGCTTCCTTTTAAAACACCTCGCGCTCTGCCCTGCTCCCACATGAGGCCCAATTATCAGAATAATAATTAACAGGTTCTCATTATTTAGGATCAAACAATGCCCCCCTAATGAAGCCAAGAATAGCCAATGTGATCCCTTAAAATGGGGCGTGAGTTTTTCCTTACACCTTGGGGCGTCTAATCCACTGAAACCATTAGGCACCGAGCTGCCCATAACGGCCCGGATAACATTGAGTCAAGGACAGTTAATGGATGCCAGAGCACAGACCAAAGTGCTCCAAGCATGTCAGTCAAGACTAACCGGAGGCGAAAACATCAAAATGCAGGTTGGAGTTTTGACATTCCTGCAGGCTCTGAACGCCTCGCCAGTAAATTTTTAAAGTCAATATCCCCCTTATGCTCATGAACACTTTTCTGTCTGATGAGTAGGACTAATGTGGATCTGATTGAACTGTGACTAAAGTAGGACTTTAAAGGCAGCTTTGAATGTGTGGGGGGCGGAAAGGGGTTTTTGTGTGTGTTTTGTACGTGTGTGTGTTTTCTTTCTTTCCCTTTTTTTTCCCCCCAGAAATGTCTGTGATAATAATGAAGACAGTGTACACAGATTATCACAGGCTGTGTCTTTCGACTTCAAGGTTATGTGATTAGAAAATTAGAAAAGCAACGAGATTAGAAAAACCGCAGAACATTTTGAAAGAAAGCTTTTTTTTTTTTTTTTTACAAATTATCTGTGTGCTGGATTTACACAGAATCTGATAGATGGATCTTCTAATGTTTGGAAATGGATAAATGCAACAATGCAAATAGGAAGAACAGGCTTTGGAGCCTATTCCTGGCAGAAGTTCAAAACCCATATTAAGTATTCTAATTCGCTTAATGCCTGTTACTTAAATTTTTTTTTTAATTGTTGTGTACAGACATAAAACAAAATATAGTCGTTCCACAAATATAAAGGCAAAAATATCAATGAAATTGTTGTTTCTCATTGGGCAAGACTTTCCCCCAGATTTGGAATAAAACCTTCACCTTTCTGCCCTTTCTCTTCTCATAGTTAAGAGCAGTCATTAGAAAGATGCGTAGCAGGAAGTCCAAGTAGAGTTGGGTTTGGGTGGGCATCCTACAGGTGGTAGTTCAGGTGTGATAGCAGTTTTGGAACTCCAAATCACTGCTTTACTTACCTTTCTTATGGGGGAGAAAATAAAATTTTCCTGTATAGAAATCCAAGCCAGTCTAAATAATAATTGCATTAAAAAAATCCTTTCCCCCACCTTTTTTACTTGTCTGATGACAATGATGGATTTCTGAAATATGTAAACAGATGGTTCTATCATCACAGACGTAGGCTGACAGAGTGTCAGAGGCTAATAACCTGTGTCTGATGACACCTTTTCAGGGTCCTTTCAGCACCTAGAAGAGGGTACAGGATCGTTTTGCCTGAGGCAAATAGGTTTAGAAGCCTGTAAAGCATCCATGTCCATATATAGAGATATGTGCTCAATTGCTTAGTTGTGTCTGAGCAGTTTGTGATCCCATGAGTGGTAGCCTGCCAAGCTCATTTGTCCATGGAATTTTCCAGGCAAGAATACTGGAGTGGGTTGCCGTTTTCTTCTCCAGGATGTAAAGGCTAAATTATAGTGAACTTTAACCTATTTAATTGAAAAGTCTGAGTAGGTAGCATGCTGAAATCCTTAGGAGTCAATTCCTTGTCACCTGATTGTGACCTCCCAGATGTTAAAGTAGAAATGGGCCAGAAATGCACTTCTGGATCAGACTTGGATCTTCCAGACCTCTGCTGGTGACGTCAGCAAGTTTGGGGAATGAAGGACATCACACTTAAAGTTTAGGGGTGCCCTTAAGCACACAAGTTGTCTTTTAGCCCCTGATTAAAAAAAAAATTTTTTAATCTATTACTTGGAGCATTATTTAAATTTTTGAAATTATTTTGCTATTCAGCTCAAACATGTATATAAATATAGGCATGACATGGAAATATTATAGGATCAGTTCCAGTCCACTGCACTAAAGCAATTATTGCAATAAAACAGTCACATAATTTGCTGGTTTCCCAGTATGTATAAAAGTTATGTTTACACTATACTGTAGTTTATTAAGTATGCAATAGCATTATGTCTAAAAAACAATGTACACATCTTAATTCAAAAATAATTCATTGTTAAAAGTTGCAAAGCATCATCTGAGGCTTCAGAGAGTCAGAATCTTTTTGCTGCTGAGGGTCTCACCTTGATGTTGATGGCTGGTGACTGATCAGGGTGGTGGTTCCTGAAGGTTGGGGAGATTGCAGAAATTTCTTAAAATGAGACAGTTATGAAGTTTGCTGCATCAATTGACTCATTCACAAATGATTTCTCTGTAGCATGCAATAGGGTTTGATAGCATTTTACCCACAGTAGTGAGTGAAAGTTGCTCAGTCGTGTCTGACTCTACAACCCCATGGACTATACAGTCCATGGAATTCTCCAGGCCAGAATACTGGAGTGGGTAGCCTTTCCCTTCTCCAGGGGATCTTCCCAACCCAGGGATCGAACCCCTTGTCTCCCACATCGCAGGTGGATTCTTTACCAGCTGAGCCACAAGGGAAGCCCCAAGTATCCTTGAGTGGGTAGCCTATCCCTTCTCCAGTGGATCTTCCTGACCCCAGAATCAAACTGGGGTCTCCTGCATTGCAGTTGGATTCTCTACCAGCTGAGCTACCAGAGTATCCACAGTAGAACTTCTTTCAAAATAGCAGTCAATCTTCTCCAACCCTGGCATTGCTTTATTATTTAAGTATATGTAATATTCCAAATCCTTTGTTGTCATTTCAATGTCCTTCACAGCATCTTCACCAGGAGTAGATTCCATTTCAAGACACCACTTTCTTTGTTCATCCATAAGAAACAACTCCTCATCCATTCATGTTTTATCATGAGGTTATAGCAATTCAGGCATATCTTCAGGCTCCACTTCTAATTCTCTTGGTATTTTGACTATATCTGAAGTTCTTCCTCCAGCAAAGTCTTGAAGCCCCAAAGTCATCCATAAGAGTTGGAATCAACTTCTCCCAAACTTCTGTTAGTATTGATATTTTCACCTCTTCCTGCTAATCAGCAGTGTTCTTCGTGGCATCTAGAAAGGTGAATCCTTTCCAGAAAGCTTTCTAGACTACAATTGACTACAGAATGCACGTTGTATTAGCAAGCATAAAAACACTAATCTTGAACATTGCCACTGGAGCTCTTGGGTATCCAGATGCTCGTAATAACAATCTGCCTGCAAGTGTAGGAGACGCAAGAGACACAGGTTCGATCCCCTGGAATAGGAAATGGCAACCCACTCCAGTAATCTTGCCTGGAAAATCCCATTGGCAGAGGAGCCTGGTGGGCTGCAGTCCACAGGGTCACAATTAGTCAAACATGACTCAGTACACACACACACACACACACACACACACACACACNTGCTTTAACCGCTGAGCCACCAGGGAAGAAAGAAGGTAGTCTTAACTCTTGAAGAAATATGCACAACCTCACACATATGAAGCAAGTTTAAAATTTTTCAGTTTATTTTCCTTTTATCACATTTCAAAGTCATAATTGTGATTCTGTTTCCTTTTCCATGTAATTTTGTAAATAAAACCTTGATTAAATTTATGGCATGCATGTATGTCATATATAGGATGATATATATGTTACAAATTGAATATATATAAATACACAGGAAGAAAGTAAGAAGAAAGGATAAAACTCTCTTGAAATAAGTTGCATTGTTAGGGAGAAGGTAATGACACAGGCAGGTAGATAAAAACTGTATTTAGGGTTTTCAGAGCCCATCATTACATAAGACAGTCTTCTTTGAGCTGTGCTTTAGGAAGAGAATGGACAACATGAAGAGAGAAAGGGACTGGTTAAAGATTAACTTGCTAAGATGTTGTGTTAGAAAACACGTAGGGAGGACAACTGCCCACTAGATTAGATTGGTGGTGGCAGTTTAGTCACTAAGTCATGTTTGACTCTTGCAACCCCATGGACGATAGCCTGCCAGGCTCCTCTGTCCATGGGATTTTCAAGGCAAGAAAACTGAAATGAGTTGTCATTTCCTTCTCCAGGGCATCTTCCCAATCCAAGGATCGAACCCATGTCTCCTGCATTACAGGCAGATTCTTTTCCACCGAGCCACCAGGGAAGCCCCCTGGATTTAATTATTTGTCCCAGATTCAGTTTTCAAACAAGGGCAAGATATGTGAATGTAAGAACTGCAACTTGTATTCAACCACTTTGGTGATAGTAGTCCCAAGTATTTTGTTAGTCGGCACCATGTCACAAACTGGGAATTTGAATACAGGACAAGTAACAGTGATTCTTTAACTATGAAGAAGGAGGTATGTCTCGCTAATGCATTCTAAGAAACATAAAAAGCAAATGATTGGGAGAGACAAGTTGTGTACCAACTGTAGTGGGAATGGACCTATGAAATTGAATACACCAGCCATGAGGCAAGGAAACGCCAAATTAATTTAACTTCTGCCATTTTATGTATTCTTAAGTCATTGCCTACTGGAAAAAGCAAATCCAATGAACTTGGAAAAGAAGTGTTTAGAAATTCAATCTGTTGTTGCTGCATTATGAAGCTAAACATAAATGATTTTTAAACTGTTTACTGCTAGAGATTTTCTGTACCAGTAAGACTTCCAATAGATTGATGATAGAAAATGAACTTGATCTTCTTTGTAGAGATACACCTTTGGCTACCAGGGAAAATGTGGATATGTGTGCCATCTTCCCGGCTGGCAGAGCTGTATCTCATTTTCATGGCATAGATTTTTGTGTTTAGGGAGTATTATTTGATGCTTTTGGGGTACAAATCTTTATACTAGTGTTAAAGGCAGCAACTAGTGTCAGATTTTATTTTGGGGGGCTCCAAAATCACTGCAGATGGTGACTACAGCCATGAAATTAAAAGACGCTTACTCCTTGGAAGAAAAGTTATGACCAACCTAGATAGCATATTCAAAAGCAGAGACATTACTTTGCCGACTAAGGTCCGTCTAGTCAAAGCTATGGTTTTTCCAGTAGTCATGTATGGATGTGAGAGTTGGACTGTGAAGAAGGCTGAGCGCCGAAGAATTGATGCTTTTGAACTGTGGTGTTGGAGAAGACTCTTGAGAGTCCCCTGGACTGCAAGGAGATCCAACCAGTCCATTCTGAAGGAGACGAACCCTGGGATTTNCTAGTCAAAGCTATGGTTTTTCCAGTAGTCATGTATGGATGTGAGAGTTGGACTGTGAAGAAGGCTGAGCGCCGAAGAATTGATGCTTTTGAACTGTGATGTTGGAGAAGACTCTTGAGAGTCCCCTGGACTGCAAGGAGATCCAACCAGTCCATTCTGAAGGAGCTCAGCCCTGGGATTTCTTTGGAAGGAATGATGCTAAAGCTGAAACTCCAGTACTTTGGCCACCTCATGTGAAGAGTTGACTCATTGGAAAAGACTCTGATGCTGGGATGGATTGGGGATGGGAGGAGAAGGGGACAACAGAGGATGAGATGGCTGGATGGCATCACTGACTCAATGGATGTGAGTCTGAGTGAATTCCAGGAGATGGTGATGGACAGGGAGGCCTGGTGTGCCGTGATTCATGGGCTTGCAAAGAGTCGGACACGACTGAGTGACTGAACTGAACTGAACTGAGGATTTATCCAGGACATTGTTTAAGTTGGTTTCTCTTTGCCCTTCTTCATCTAAACTCTTCTCATTTCCAAAGGCACTAGGAAATTATAACAAACCACTTTTAACCTTCCTATGTTTTCATGGAAAATGCGTAGTACAGCATCTGACAGAATAAGCACTAATAAAGTAAGTATAATTTGGCAAGAACCTGGGGTTCATTCGTTAACTTTCTTTTCCCTGTTGAAGCCCACCTACATTCTTTTCTAAAATATTTATTTATTTCTTCATTTGACTGCACCAGGCCTTAGTTGCAGCATGTGGGATCTAGTTCCCTGACCAGGGACTGAACTTGGGGCCCCTGAATTGGGAGCCTGGAGTCTTAGCCACTGGACCACCAGGGAAGTCCCCCACCTGCATTCTTTACTTTGGAAGTGGAGCCTCCTTGTCTGAAATCTAGATCTACATAAAAACAGAACTTCCATGGAATCTTGAGTATTGAGCTCTTATGTTATCAGGAACTCTGGGAAAATAATTCTTACGGAAAGTGGTATTTTATGTCCCATTGCCTGCNTACACACACACACACACACACACACACACACACACACACCCCACACACACAATATTTCCAAAGGCGTCTTCTTCTCTGAGTGATAGGTCTCAATAGTGTACTTAAAACATGTGGTAACAGAATGTAAACAGATATATTGTCATCTGGGTTTCGTTGTTCCATTTATACAGCACAGGCCAAGCAGGTTTAGTATAATTCTTAAGGGCTCTAGCATTTTCAAAATGGTAAATGGGTATTGGCTTCAACTTCGAGTCTCCAGCTGCATAGTCCCTCACAAGAGAGGCAGCCTGTTCTGTGTAGCTATGAAGCCAGGCATCGACTTCTCTTTTCCAGCTGTTGAAGTCCTAGATGGCATCTTCTTCTAATAGGAGGCTATTTCATTTATTTTGAAAATCTGTGGTTTAGGGTAACAGCCTTCATTAACGATCTTAGCCAGATCTTTTGGATAATTTGCTGAGCTTCTACATCAGCACTTGTTGCCTCCCCTTGTACTTTTATGTCATGGAGACAGCTTCTTTCCTGAAACTCTATGAACCAGCCTCTCCTAGCTCAAACTCTTTTTTTCCCTGTAGCTTCTTCACATCTCTCACCATTCACAGAATTGCTGTAGATTAGTCTTTGGCTTAAGAGAATGTTGTGGCTGGTTTGATCCTCTATCCAGACCACTAGAGCTTTCTCCATATCAGCAATAAGGCTGTTTCACTTTATTTGTGTGTTCACTGAAGTAGCAATTTTAATTTCCTTCAAGAACTTTTTCTTTGCATTTGAAAGTTGGCTAACTGTTTGGCACAAGAGGCCTGGTTTTCAGCTTCTCTTGGCTTTGACACTCCTTTCTCACTAAACTTAATCATTCCTAGTTTTTGATTTAAAGTGAGAGACATGTGATTCTTTCACTTGAACACTTAGAGGTCATTGTAGAGTTATTAATTGGCCGAATTTCAATAGTGCTGTGTCTCAGGGACTAGAAAGGCCTGAGAGGAAGGAGAGAGATGGGGGGATGACCTGTCACTGGAAAGGTCAGAATTAAGCTCAGACTCTTTATGAGTGCAGTTCATGGCACCTCAGAACGATTAGTAGTAACATCAGAGATCACTGATTACAGATCACCAAAACAAATCGAACAATATTGAAATTTTTGAAATACTGCAAGAATTACTAAAATGCGACCCAGAGACACGAAGTGAGCAAAGGCACTGATAGACTCGCTCGACATAGAGTTGCCACAAACCTTCAGTTTGAAAAAACACAGTACCTGTGATGCACAATAAAACAAAGTCCAGGAAAATGAGTTATGCTTCGTGTATTACAAAAGGATGGAGGCTGCGTCTATATTCACTGGTATGTGTTTATCATCCTGAATTTAGACCTAAGTGTTCTTGGTTTTTGAATGTTTAAGCCTCAGAACACAAGAAAGGCTGTAAAGGATTACAAAGCAGTTGACTTTGTGGGGAAATATAGATGTTAATTTCATATTAGGCACCTAGCGCTCTCTGGAGAGAAGTCCTCTGCCAATCTAATGAATAAATAAAACAAAAATAAAGCTTCACATTCAAGTCCGTATGCCCCAGGGAGATTAGTCTCTTGGAATTCAGTCATCAAGATGCCTGGAACTCTGCTGGGCCATCAAGGAGACCAGGCTGCTTCGTTGGGGCCCAAATTTTCAGTGCCTTGCAGCAGCAAACCTGACCCCAAAGAAAGCAAATAATTAAGCAGGTCATTAGGAAGCCTATAAAAGTACGGATATGCAGCTACGCCCTGCCGTTAACTTCAAAAGGTGACCAAAAGGCAGAGATTCTTTGTAGCAAAGGAAAAAGCAATGGAAAAAGTGAAGTCTCATGACACCTAAGGGCTTACTCGGGTAGGAGTTCATCCCATAAAAATCTGCTCTAGCCCAAGCAGACCAGTGGCTTCCCCGTTTGCTTCGTCTGTGCTCTCAGAGTCCACCCAGGCTGCCGCTGAGGTCTGTTCTACTTCGTAAGTAAAGCGGGGCTGGAGGAGGACAGGGCTCCCCGCAAGAGGCCAGCAGACCTGGGAGTTTCAGAGCTTGCCCTTTGGCCTTGGCGGGGACAAAGCTGTGAAGTGTGTGCCTCTCTGTTTCCTTCCTTTAGGGCCCTTCCCACTTACACACCTGGTGACCTCAGGTGCCCAGGGTCTTCTTGTTTGGGCAGGGGAAGAGAAACGATTAAACTCACTCACACTCAAATGTAAATGACCCCATCTTCTTTATCCATTCTTCTCTTGATGGACATCTAGGCTGCTTCCTTGTCCTGCCTATTGTAAATAGTGCTGCTATGAACATTGGGGTGCACGTATCTTTTTGGATTATAGTTTCCTAGAGACGTGGATGGACCTAGAGACTGTCACACTGAAGGAAATCAGAAAGAGGAAAACAAAAATCATTTGTTAATGCATATATGTGGAATCTAGAAAAATGGTATAGCTGCTCCTATTTACAAAGCAGAAATAGAGACACTGATGTGGAGAACAAATGTGTGGAAAGAGGGAAAAGGGCAGGTGGGAGTAATTGGGAGGTTGGGATTGACATATATACACTATTGATACTGTGCATAAGTTAGGTAACTTTTGAGGATATACTCTATAGCTCAGGGAACTCTACTTAACGCTCGGTGGCGATCTGAATGGGAAGGAAGTCCAAAAGGGAGGGGATATATATGTATGGCTGATTCATGTTGCTGTGCAGGAGACACTAACACATTGTAAAGTAACTGTAATCCAGTAAAAATTGATTTTAAAAAAGCAAAAGTAATTTGTTACACGTGACTAGGGAGGAAAAAAAAAAGTAAATGAGCCACGTACCCTATTTAGGCTCACTCAAAATTTCAACAGTTCAAGCGTCTGCCTCCAATGCGGGAGACCCGGGTTCAATTCCTGGGTCGGGAAGATCCCCTGGAGAAGGAACTGGCAATCCACTCCAGTATTCTTGCCTGGAGAATCCCATGGACGGAGAAGCCTAGTAGGTTACAGTCCACGGGGTCGCAAAGAGTCGGACACGACTGAGCGAATTCACCTTCACCTTCACCAGAAAGAGAACAACATTTAATGACAGAATTTTAGGCACCATGGGCCTTATGTGGGGGATAATATTTTAGACCTAGAAGTCTGCTTTGTCTTGTCCTCACATCATGTTTCCCATTCAAGAAAGCTGAGGCCACGCCTCTCTGCCCTAATGGAATGCATACTCAGAGCTCCAGGTCAGTGTGACTGTCTCTGGGTTCCTTTATCGTGGGCTTAAAATAAATCCTTGCAGTTGGACTGGATCGTATTGGTCCAGGGACATCCTCTTGTCCCTCTCAATTCTAATCTAACCCCATTTGGTTTGGAGATGGTGAAAAAGAGTGTGAAACGCCAATAAGAGTGAATTAATTTGGTTGAGGTAAAGCTACTCTAGGAGATCATTTGGGAAAATAATCAGAGTAGTTTCATTAATTCTTCCTTCTTCTCTGTCCGCCCTCCTGCCATCCACTGGAAATAGCATTTCATTGGGTACAGTTTTTCACTTTTAGAAGACCTGTGTTCTTTTACTAAATTTATTTATCTGGTGGAGCCCTGATGCGATCGATGTAATTTTGAGGTAGGACAACCCTGAGTTGGTGTAATTATTTCTTAATATTTAAAAGCTCCCTTGGTTAATGTGTTTTGGGGAACAAGCTGTTAAATCATTAGGGATGGTGCTTTGCAGCCTCTTACTAAGCAGCAGCTGCTGCTGACTTGGGCTGCTGGGCTTAAAGACCATCCCAGCCTGAACTTCCCATTAGCATGCTGGTAATGGAATGGTCAGCACCTAACAGGTCAATTTACTAAAACTCTGCTTGATGGATGTAATCATAATTGAACATTTTTGTTTAAAAAAGAAAACGAAAGGAAGTTTTCTTGTCAATTTTTATGGTGTTCTCTAGGAACTGAGAGAAAGAGAGGAAACTTCTAGAAGGTAGAATCCACACGTGACTTAAGAACTCCTCCAGAACTTCCCTGGTGGCCCAGTGATTAAGAATCTCCCTGTGAATGCAGGGGAGGTCACAGATTTGATCCCTGGTCTGGGAAGATCCCACATGCCACAGGACAACTAAGCCTGCAAGCCTCAACCACTGAAACCACATGTACAGCTACTGAAGCCCAAGTGCCTTAGAGCTGATACTCCACAGCAAGAAAAACCATTGCCGTGAGAAGCCTGTGCACAGCAATGAAGACCCAGTACAGTCAAAAAGAGGAGAATCATTAAAAACACATCTCCTTTAGCTGTGCTTATTTATTGCAAAGAAGTAATTGATGGAGATGACAGACGTTTGAGATAGAACAGGACAAAAATGATCAGTTGTGGTTCCAGAGAGGAGAAAGGAGCTAAGTATGCTAGACACAGTGAGGGAAACTTTTGCTCTCTTTGAGGATGACTTTTCCTACAGACAGGCTTCCCAGCTGACACAGGGAGATGCCCCTGTGATAGGGAATTCCATGTCATGAGTGGTGTTGAGAAGAGTCGAGAAGAATACAGCCCTTGTAGAAGAAATGTTCATATCGAACAGGAAGTTGGAGTGGTTTACTTCTGACTTCCTTTCCAATGCTGACGTTCCCTTAATTATTCTCTGACTCAATATGGAAACGGGGAAAATGGGAGCCATGGATTTAGATTGAGTTATCGGTGGAGGGATCACTACCATGGATAACATTCGTGGTCAAGACTACTTGCTTAGGCAAATCTGTTGATGTGACGTCATAATCTCTCTGTGCTGTTCATATGTGGGTCATCTGGATACTGCGGGCAAAGAATAGTTCTCCTGATGGCCTAGATGGGCGAAAAAGAGCGGAGCCATAAACCGTGGAGTAACATGGTTCATAAGTGTTACTAGTCTTTCTTAAAAGACAGGAAACCCTTTCATCTTTTCTTCTTTTAATCTGGGAGCAGCAAAACTACTGCAAAAACTCAGCGCCCGTGCTGGGGAGGGGGGATTTCAACTTTTACCAGTCTTACTTGCTCAGCATCTTGTGATTAGAAGTGAACCAATGTTTTTCCAGACACATGATTAGTGGACTTCAGTTGATGGGGTGGGATGACTTTATGAAATTCACACTGAAAGCCTCCTGAGAGAAGGCAGCAGCCTTGGCATGACTGTTATGGCCCAAGGCGCTTCTTCCTTACAGACCTGGGGCCCCAGCAGCCGTGACACGCACTCCTTTGTCCCAAGGAGCTGATGTGGGGTACAGAGACTTCTGCTGACGTGAATCTCTCCTCGTCACCTGGTTTTTCTCTTGAAATTGCTGTCATCTTGTCATCTTAGTGACATCTTAATGTGGTCCCATCTGCATGGATCAGTGACAATGACATGATTCTGGTATTCTTTCAAGAGATGAAATTGTATCCAAGGGAGAAAGAAGGTGAAGGTGAAGGTGAAGTCGCTCAGTCGTGTCTGACTCTTTGCGACCCTGTGGACTGTAACCTACTAGGCTTCTCTGTCCATGGGATTCTCCAGGCAAGAATACTGGAGTGGATTGCCATTTCCTTCTCCAGGGGATCTTTCCGACCCAGGGATCGAACCCA
>SJYX01019387.1:109228-132960 GCA_006410675.1 Oreotragus oreotragus | reverse complement strand
ACCCCCCTACCCCCACCCCCTTTTCCTCTGTTTCTTCATATCTATGTATGAATCCTGTTGATGGATTTCTGGTTGAATTTGACACCTAATAGTCATAAACTGATTGCATTCAATTAGCATCCATTATATTCTTCAGTTATTGTCTGTTTAGACATGAGTTTATTGATCTGGTAAGAACTTATTCTTCAAAAACATAAACACCATGTCATTTAATTTGGCTTCACTACTGTCTCTAAGCACCACAGGAGAGGCATTTAAGGAAGCGGTGTATGGAGGAGGGAAAGGCTATCTCTCTTTCTAAGAAGAAGGGGAAGAAATCGGGTTAAGCTTTGATCACTATCATCTCACCTTTGGACTTTTATTAAAACTGTTTGACATAGTCGTGCTGGCAGATAGAGTAGGAAGATAAATGGGCCTCTGTGAATAGCTTTAATATCAACCGTGGATATGAGACATGGCAGGTTATTTCATCCAGGAAATGCTCACATCCTACAAGATTTGCAGGTTACTGTTAGTGATCCTTTTAGGCTTGGGGGGCCAAAAGGTGAACATGATTGAGGTACTTTTGCCATGAATATTTCACAACTTGGGTATCCTTTTTTCACTTGGGGCTGTGCTGACTGAGGCCTTCTTCAGGATGAGTCCTCAGTTGACTGATGAATACAAAACGCCTCTCTGAACAAAAGGCATTCAAGATTCGCTAAAGACAAGACAACCTACTTTGGTTTCTGTGTCTGGTACCGGGGTATCAGCGGAGATAAAACACTGAGTGACAGGGAAGCGAAATACAGAATAACACGATCTATTGTTCTCCCATTGACTGTAAGGATAATGGGAAAGTTAGCGAGTCATCGTAATGTCATGGACCGCTGTGAACTTGGGAGAGCGCAAGGATCAGAAAGTAACATGAAACAAGGAGGGAAACGGAGATAATATTGGGTTACTGAGCATTCTCAAATTGTACTGAAACGCATCCCGTCCCTTTGGAGGGGGCATGTTTCTGACAAGGAAGACAATGGGAAGAAACTGGCGGCTGTAACAATATCACCATTTTCTTTTTCGGTGGGCCGTAACGTGAACTTCTTAGAAGACACCTTCTTTCACCACGCCTTTGTTGTTCGTCCTATTGAGGAGCCCAGAGACCAAAGTCGGTGCCTTGTTCCGGGGCCGTCTAAAACCAAGGAGCCTGGTTCTCCCAGCCAGCGACAGCTGCTCTGTTGTGAATGACAGAGTCGATTTGCAGCCAGGGGCAGAGGAAAGGAATTGAGAGGGAATGAGAGAAGCAAAGACAGGGAACAGGCAGGGGGAAGAATTTGGAGCATACAGGACAAACTGTAGGAAGGAAAAAATTAGAAATGAGAAAAGAAATTTTCTTGGTAAGTGGTGATTGGGTAGGAGTTAAAGAGTACGGCTTTACATTCCAGGGTCTGAACAAGGTTCCCCTCAAATGAAATAAAAACAACAGCAAGAGCAGAATCACTTTTGGAGTGATTTTGTTGGAACCAGAAATCCACCCTTGGATTAACTATTTTCTGGGAGAAATTCAGCAAATACTTGGTAACTTTTTAAAAATCCTTGACATTCTCTCACTAGAGCATCCTTGCTAAGCACATACCATGGAGAAAATACCTACTTATCCTGAGTCTTGATTTAAGGTCTACTTATAACTAACAATAGTGCTGATGAAGGGCATGGACTCCTTTCTTGCAGGAAAATAAGCATAAATACACAGATATAAAATTTTGCACACTAACTCAGTGGGTTCACATGCTCCTGAAGTCCATTCCTAAATCTCTCAGAATTCTACAGACATAGGTTAAGAATTGCTACTTTAGAGTATCTAACAAAGAGTTTACATAGAGTAGATGATCAATAAAGTCTCACTATTCCAAATTAGCCTGTTAAGTGAAGTGCAAGTTGCTCCATTGTGTCCGACTCTTTGTGAACCCATGGACTACATAGTCCATGGGATTTTCTAGGCCAGAATACTGGAGTGGGTAGCCTTTCCCTTCTCCAGGGATCTTCCCAACCCAGGGATTGAACCCAGGTCTCCGCATTGCAAGCAGATTTTTAACCAACTGAGCCACAAGGGAAGCCCATAATTATTAAATTAGGCAAGTGTTCTAGTAAACTGAATATTTTAGTTGCCCAAAGTTTACCATATATGCCTTCAAAATAACTGATTTTCAAGGAATTAGAGATAAGTACAATAATTTCAGTATCAAAAGTATACTCATTGCTTGTTATCTCTTGTGGTTTTGGTTTTTGATGATTAACTAATAAAGGTTTTTCAGGTGGCACAGTGGCAAAGAATCCATCTGCCAATGCAGGAGACACGAGTTCTCTCCCTGGGTCTGGAAGTTCCCCTGGAGGAGCAAATGACAACCCACTCCAGTATCCTTGCCTGGAAAATTCCATGGACAGATGATCCTGGTGGGCTACCGTCCATGGGGTCACAAAGAGTCAGACAAGACTGTGAACATGTGCTGTACATAGGGAAGATGAATACGATGGATCTGAACCCAATGTTAGGGCTTTTCCAGTGGCTCAGCAGGTAAAGAATCTGCCTGCAATGCAAGAAATACAGGAGATGCAGGTTTAATCCCTGGGTCAGGAAGATCCTCTGAAGGAGGAAACAGCAACCCACTTAAGTATTCTTGCCTAGGAAATCCCATTGACAGAGGAGCCTCGCGAGCTACAGTCCAAAAGGTTGGACATGACTGAGAGACTAAGCAAGGAATTCAATATTACCCTAATACATTCTCTAGAAGTAATTTTTCTTGATTAATTCTACTTAATCAGTGTTTTCTCTTGCATCTTCATCTCTCTTAGTAAAAATGGAGTTGAGGGTAGCTTTGAATTTTAGCTGCTAGCTAATGTAAGTATTGGTTTAAGAAGGGTGTAAATACATCACAAACTGCCGCTCTCCTCCCCTCCATGAATAGCAACCCTTCCATCATCCACCCTCACCATTTGATCTCTTACCATTGGAAATGAGAGACATTGGAGGGCCTGACTGTTTAATGATCAAGATAACTTAGAAGTAGGCAGGTTGCTTCCTAGACAGTTAACTGTGGCACGGAATGAGCATGAAGCATGGCTGAAAAGGAGAATGTTTGAACTAGCAAAGCAATTGTGGAAGCTGACCTCAAGGAATCAGTAAGATGTGTCAGTAATTCAGGGAGGAAGACTCATTCCTGGGGATACCAAGAACACATAGAAAAAAAAAATTTAGACAAGACAGAGAGAAGTGTCAAAATTGTTCATAAGAGTATCACTCTTATTCCTCTCTGCATGCTTTGACCTGCAATGGGTCGTCTAGGTTTGATGACACAGAACTTGGTTGAATAGGTAAAAGGAGATTCAGAAAACTATGATGAAATGAATTCCCTTCTGGCTTACCAAAATGCTACAAAGGGTTAGCTAAGTATGAAAGCGGTGAGCCCTGGAAGCTAAAATTGCAGATGCTTCTCAAATTATGAAGGGGATAAATTAACAAATGACCACATCAGGGCATAAGCACCATTAGTAGAAAGTTCATTTTAACTTTTAGGTGTGTTAAATTATAACATTTACTCCCATCGCCATCACCACCATCACCACTACCAACACTAACCAGGGGGCAGCGGCTGGACTCATTTATTTTCCTATATTAATTTAATTCGTATGTTAATATAATCCTCATTATGGCCCATGAAGTAAATAACACCATCTTCATCTTACAAATGAGGAAAATGAAGTTTACAGGTAATTAATTCTCTTATCCCAAGGCATCCAACTGAAAGTATTAGTCGCTCATTCATGTCTGACTCTGCAATTCCATGGACGATAGCCTGCCAGGCTCCTCTGTCCACGGAATTTTCCAGGCAAGAATCCTGAAGTAGGTAGTCATTCCTTTCTCCAGGGGCTCTTCCCAACCCAGAGATTGAACCTGAATCTCCTGCAATGTAGGCAGATTCTATACCATCTGAGGCACTAGGGAAGACAGGATAAGGGGCTGATACAGAATTCAAATCTGGGTTCTACTGATGTCAAAGAGTGGCCCCTCATAAGAAATGGTGTTTATTTCCATGGGCAAAAATGGACTTCTTGGGATCAAGGGCAACTCTGGATTTTAGGGAAGATAAACAAACAATAGTAGCCATGCCTTGTCTTCCCAGCTGGACTTTCCAGTTTTGTTTGTGGTTACTTACAGCACTCTGCCTAAAACCCTGGAGTTGCTGGTGATCTTGGACATGCTAAGTAACCTGTTCAAGCCTTAATTTCTTCTTTTCCTAGATGAAGGAATAACATTAAAATTCTGAATTTTTTTTATCTTTAAGTCTCTTTGGTTTTATTAGCACCTATATCTGGTGTGCATGGAAACTGTAGACACAGCTGGAGATACAGTACTGTCCATGGTGGGGCTTGCCACCTCAAGTGTCTCCTCCAGGCTCTGAACTCCTCCAGAGCAGACACCATGTTGTTCATCTCTGTACCACTGCCCAGCATCTCCCCATGCCTTGCTCTCTGTTCATATATTAGAGATGCTCAATGAATGTTCATCAAAATTATATGAAAGAGGGGAGCTAGTCATGATAGGTAGTTATACAAAACAGAATGTGGCAAATACTTTAGAAGTGACACAGCATAATGAGATAGATCACTGGACAAGAATAAAATATCAGCTGGAGTGATCAGGAGGCCTTCATGGAAGAGCTGGCTTCTCTCTTTGAAGGATGGTAAGGCCTTGATAGGCAGACAGGGGCAGCATGAGGAATTTGAGAGACACGAAAGTTCCCTGTCATCTAGTTTTATCTGACAAGTGGGGGGGTATGAGATGGTAGTAGCAGATAATACTAGAAAAGAGAGTGGGGTTGAATTATTAAATACCTTAAAGTTTTGAGCCTTAGATTGTAGGCTGTTGTGCAGGAAACGGGGAGCCAGTGAAGGTTCTTAAATGAGAAAGTGGCATCGGGGTGACGTCATACTTACAATCCAATTGACATTGTACATTGTACAGAGGGACTGCCACATGTTTTCTTTGATTTAATCTTATTTAACTTATGACTCAAAACAACTCTGTAAATTAGATAGCTTTATTGTGTGATAATTATATCTCAATAAAAATATGTAATGAATAAAATCTCCAATTTTGAAATGAGAGTATACAAACTTCCACCCCCAAAACCACCAACCAAACCCAAAACTCTGTCATCTCCTAAAGCTTCATTTTAACTTTTGTGGGACACCATTTTTACCCTCAAAGATAAGGAAGAAGGAAGGAAGAAGGGAGGCAGGGAGGGAAATCTCAAGTTTGCACACACTTTTCTGGCTGGATGAGAAAAAAAATTGTAGTGGACTCTAAGCCCAACATCTGTCCAAATGAAGTCAGATCAAATGACCCATTATTGAGTTTCAGGCTTGTATAAGTCACCTGTTACTCCCAACGCCATCTCTTTGACCAGGTATATGAAGATCTTTTTAGGTTTCTGAATTCAACTTGGCAGTTTTTAAACTCTGTGTATACTATGTCTCCAAGCAACCCATCCCTCACACACACACACACACACACACACACACACACACACACACACACACACATACACACACACACATATATATATATATTCCACCCCCCCCCGCCCCCCTTAAGGTAAAAGTTCCAGGACTGACAATGTTGCTGCTAAAACCTTTCTTGAGACAGTTCATTTAAGAAGATTGGTTCCTGTGGGACACACCTCTTGGAGTTAGTTGAGTGTGTTAAAGAGATTTATTTCCAGATGAATTGGCTTATAAATATGAATCAGCCCATGAAAGGCAGTCCATAGGGCAAGTCTTGAGGGAACTATTTTTTTCTACTTTAGGGATTGGTTTTATGAAATATCTGATAGGTAGTTCCCTTTCTTGCTCCGAGCGCGACCATTCTTCTCAGGGTACTTAAGACAGCCATCCCCAGGGTCTTGTATATTCGTAATTAGACAGTTGAGATTAGGAGGTTAAGAAAGCTGACACAGAGAGAAGACTTATACCTCTGTAAGCAACTTTTTATTGGCTGAGGATTTCTTAGAGCACCATTTTAGTTGTCTCTTGAGAGCCACTTCCCTCCTCCCATCATCCACCAAGAGATAACTGACAAGACAGAGCTGGCAAGCATGCCCCATATTGAGTAAGCGTGGGCTTCAGCCTTCAACTCTTCTTTACAGAAGGACTTCTTGGAACTGAATGGAAGAGATAAAATTGTAGTCAGGTTAACATGAAAGAAAAAATACAAAAAGCCACTCCAGGACTTTAACTTAGATTCTAATGCAAGCCTCTTATTTGAAGTACATCATTTAAAGAATCCTGAAACACTGCAAGTTTCTCTTTATTTCTGGAAGTTTTATTGACTGCTAGCTCCTAACTGCTATTTACCCTAAAAACTGCTAGAAAAAAAACCGCAAAGCTATGTTTTTCTGAGGGAGGTGGGCAGGGAGTCTGGTCTGTGGTGTTAATGGGAGATGGCACCATAGATGGTTCCAGAATCAGGAGGCCAGCTTGTAGGGCTGGGGCAGAGTTGGTCTGTGACCAGCAAGTTTATCTCTAGGAGCCTATAGCAAAGAACACCCCAATTATCTCTTCTCCCCACCTTGAAGCCCTGGGTCTGAAGCTCTTTACAGATTGAATGAACCTCAGATTCACCCAGCAGCTGCTGTCAGGGCAAAGACTGGAGTCAGATCAACCTGAGAGGCCTCCTAAGTTGATAGAAACTTCCAAAAGGTCTCTGCAGCCAGGACACCTTGCTCCTGGATTTGTACATAATTTGAACATGTGTGCATCATTCTCAAGGGCTGTCAAGGAACCCCAGAGGCAGGAGGCGAGCTTGTGAGCTGTAGCCTGGATCCTTCTGCCCAGACATCCTCCCCACCCTCCCCATTGGAAGTGCATTCTTTCCTACCTGAGTCCTTTGTAGCATCTTCCATTCTGCAACACTCCTGCTTATCTGTTCTGCATTCCAGAAGGCCCTAGAACCCCTTCTTGGAACAAAGGCACCCTGGGGGATTTGGGGAGAGTTCTGGAGTGCCATAGAGAGGTGGAATAGCACACCCACTGGGGTTGATGCTAGCAAGGACCAGCTCGTGGGGCTTCCCCCAAATGAGAGGAAGATGCACTGTTCTTCCTCTGAGCTGGCGGGGATATGGCAAAGACAGGGGCAGAGAGCAAGATAAGAATCACAGAATCTGATAAGCAGAAGCAGATATATCTTCTCATCTGCTTGTTGGTAAGGACTTCAAATCATTTCCATTGTGGATCTCAATATAAATGCTTTGGAATCAGCCAGGCCTGAACTGAAATGCCAGCTCTTCCACTCACCTCCCTGAACCCCCATTTCCTTATCCCATCTTGCTAACTTAGCATCTGAATGGCTACTCAAGGTGAAGCATCCCTAGAAGCTATTTATACGCATTAACTCATCTCATCTTCACAGCTATTCTAGAGTCTGTGAGCTCCTATCCAACCAATGAAGACACTGAGGCACAGAAAGGCTGAGTAACTTACCCCAAGTCACACAGTCAACAGACAACTGAATAGAGATTTGGATCCAAGTTGTACAGCTCCAGCCTCATACTGTGGATAATTTAGTTTGCTTCTGCAGGATTAGGTGAGAGAGCAAAGCCATGGATATTCCGTGAGTAATCATTATTACCGCTCCAAGTCATCAGCAAAGTAAATGAATCAGTACCTCCTGAGCATTGTTTTTTAAAAGTTAGAAATCCAAGTAAGCATCCTACCACCTAAAGCCCAGTGGACTATAAACTTTTTGACCATGACCCCCCCACCAAGTTGGAAAATATTCTTGAACACAGGAGCATGCATCCCATAAATACATATACTTGTATAATTTGTATACAAATTAGTGGGATGGGGGAGCCTGGTGGGCTGCCGTCTATGGGGTCGCACAGAGTTGGACATGACTGAAGCGACTTAGCTGCAGCAGCAGTTAAACATATGCTCATTATAAAACACAAGGAAATCAGAAATTCAAAAGAAGATTAAAAAATAGAAGTTTAATCATCCGTGCTCTCCAGGAGATGATCTTGCTCACTCTACTTTGAAGACCACTGAGAAGCGCATACCTTCCATCTGGCGCACAGACCTGAAGAGGGAGCCCAGCCCATCAGATTACCCCACCTCACCACACTGACTCACCCTTGATCCTTTCAGTCCAGGTTCTAAACCCAGTCGTCTCCTAGTGTGAGACAGTCATGGGCCGGTCATGGGCAAATCGGTGAGCTCATCAAAACAGCATCTTCAGACTCTCTTATTTCTGTTTCTTCTTCCCCTCATGACACCATGCTCAGCGCCCTCTCAGTGCCTGGTGGTGACACACTCCTCCTACTTGAACAAAACTATATGATTTCCATCAACCTATGTGAACTTGTCTCTCATAGGGTTATTTGCATTTCAAACCTTATCTGTGATGAAATGCAAAAGCTCATTTTCCTCAACAGCCAAATGGCGATGAAAATGCCTCGTGTAAACAAGTACCGTCACGTTTAGATGAGGAATCATGACCATGTCCAGCACAGAACCTAGAGGGCGTTGAGCACTCCATATGACATGCATGGCCACGGAGTCTGAGTCCAGAAGGGAAGACTCTATTCTTCTTTACAGGGAAGCCAAGTAAGAGGGATATCACCCTAAGACGACACATTTGTTGTTGCTCAGCTAGTAAACGTCATGTCCAACTCGTTGCGACCCCATGGACTGCAGCACACCAGGCTTCCTTGTCCTTCACTATCTCCCACAGTTTGCCTAAACTCATCCCCATTGAGTCAGTGATGCCATCCAACCATCTCATCCTTTGTCACCCCCTTCCCCTCCTGCCCTCAATCTTTCCCAGCAGCAGGGTCTTTTCCAATGGCTCGGCTCTTCACCTCAGGTAGCTCAAATATTGGAGCTTTAGCTGCAGCATCAGTACATGTAATGAATATTCAAGGTTGATTTCTTTAGGCTATATCCTGCAAAACCCTATCCAAGCCAAATGACACTAGGCTGGCTGTTAGCTTCCCGGATCTTCCACCCACCAAGAGACTTGGGGTGACTGGTACCAAGATGGGGATGCTGCCTTTGGCTTGACTCTTTGCGACCCCATGGACTGTAGCCCACCAGGCTCCTCCGTCCATGGGATTCTCCAGGCAAGAATACTGGAGTGGGTTGCCATTTCCTTCTCCAGGGGATCTTCCCGACCCAGGGATCGAACCCAGGTCTCCTGTATTAGAGGCAGACGCTTTAACCTCTGAGCCACCAGGGAAGACCTTCATTGGAGGAGGGGGGTCCTAATATTGACTCCCTGTAGCTTATTCTCCCCAACCCCAGGGCACACACAGGCCTTAGCTCCCCTCCTCCCCANCCAGGGATCGAACCCAGGTCTCCCGTATTAGAGGCAGACGCTTTAACCTCTGAGCCACCAGGGAAGCCCCTTTATGGCATTATTAACAGTTTTTTTTTGTTTCTTTGAAAAAAAGATAATTTCAATTTTCTGTCCAGTTATTTTAAATATATGTTACTCCTTCTCCAAGAAACTATGAACAACAACACTTCCTGCATAACTTCTGACACATGCCCAGGGAACATTTGTAGGGGTTTTCAGTAACCCTGTTGCTTCTTGTGATATTTTTTTATAGATCAGGAAAAGTTCCATCTTTTAAGGAAGTGCCATTTCTATGGTATTTGGCTAATCATTGACAGATTTTTTTGGTTCAGTCTCTTAACAGAGTCCTAGTGAATGAGAACTGGATGGTTTTATTTTTATTTTTTCCTGGTCTTTTATTTTATCAGTAGTTCATATTAGTGATGTATTGCAGTCACCAAATTCAAAAGGAACAAATAAATGATGGATGATAAAAAAGCATGAGTCTCTCTCACACCCTTCTCCAGTCCATTCTGTCCTCTTCTCCAGAAATAATATCTTCAAATAGTTCAGCATCCCTTTTTTGTCTACCTGAAGCTATCAGAACACTGTTCATAGGCTATATACCAATATAATGTGAAATGTTTTTTACAAAAGGAAAAATGTATAAAATGATGCAGAATAAAAAGCCCACTCTTAGCTGTTTCCCATCCACCCTGTTACTTTCCCTTCAAACGATTATCTTGATTTTTCCCATACTTTAAAATAATTTTAAATTTACAAGTATGTATATTTTTCATTCTATTTTATGTGTATGCTGTTGACATATTATATACAATGCTGTAAATCTTTTGCTAACAGTGCCTTTGAAGTCTTCATGCACTAAGCCATAAGGCACTTGAGTGATCTTTTCTTTGGCTCCCTTGTATTTCATTGCATGGATGAACTGCAGCTGAGTCAACCAGCCCTCTAGGATATGACTTAGAATGTTTCCAATATTTTGCTGTTACAAACAGTGCTGCAGTGAATCACCTCAGATGCACATTACTATGTATGTGTGGGGTTATTTTTGGTACTTAGTTTTATAAGAGTATGGTGTGCTTTGGCGATTTTAGTAGATATTAGCTTGCTCCATGGGTCGGGAAGATCTCCTGGAGGAGGAAATGGCAACCCACTCCAGTATTCTTGCCCAAGACATCCCATGGACAGAAGAAACTGGTGGGCTCCAGTTCGTGGGTCACAAAGGGTTGGACACGACTGCATGAGTGCGCGGGCGACATGCCCACTGTAGGCGAGTCTGTGCTCTCAGAGAATGGCCCTGGCATCCGCTCACTCCCCGCGGGCCCCTCCAAACCCATCCCGACGCTCCTCCCATCCCAGGAGACAGAGGCACTGTCCTGAATGCTTATTTATGATCCCCTGTTTTTTCTTTATATTTTTACCACTTCTACATACGTGTATGTTTATAAGTAGCATAGTGTAGCTTAAGTCGCTCAGTTGTGTCCGACTCTTTGGGACCCAATGGACTGTGTAGCCCACCAGGCTTCTCTGTCCATGGAATACTCCAGGCAGGAATATTGGAGTGGTTTGCCATTCCCTTCTCCAGAAGAAGTAGAGTAGGTATACATATATATATATAGATTCTCATATAGCACAGAGTTGGACATGACTGAAGCGACTTAGCTGCAGCAGCAGTTAAACATATGCTCATTATAAAACACAAGGAAATCAGAAATTCAAAAGAAGATTAAAAAATAGAAGTTTAATCATCCGTGCTCTCCAGGAGATGATCTTGCTCACTCTACTTTGAAGACCACTGAGAAGCGCATACCTTCCATCTGGCGCACAGACCTGAAGAGGGAGCCCAGCCCATCAGATTACCCCACCTCACCACACTGACTCACCCTTGATCCTTTCAGTCCAGGTTCTAAACCCAGTCGTCTCCTAGTGTGAGACAGTCATGGGCCGGTCATGGGCAAATCGGTGAGCTCATCAAAACAGCATCTTCAGACTCTCTTATTTCTGTTTCTTCTTCCCCTCATGACACCATGCTCAGCGCCCTCTCAGTGCCTGGTGGTGACACACTCCTCCTACTTGAACAAAACTATATGATTTCCATCAACCTATGTGAACTTGTCTCTCATAGGGTTATTTGCATTTCAAACCTTATCTGTGATGAAATGCAAAAGCTCATTTTCCTCAACAGCCAAATGGCGATGAAAATGCCTCGTGTAAACAAGTACCGTCACGTTTAGATGAGGAATCATGACCATGTCCAGCACAGAACCTAGAGGGCGTTGAGCACTCCATATGACATGCATGGCCACGGAGTCTGAGTCTAGAAGGGAAGACTCTATTCTTCTTTACAGGGAAGCCAAGTAAGAAGGATATCACCCTAAGACGACACATTTGTTGTTGCTCAGCTAGTAAACGTCATGTCCAACTCGTTGCGACCCCATGGACTGCAGCACACCAGGCTTCCNGTTGAGCACTCCATATGACATGCATGGCCACGGAGTCTGAGTCTAGAAGGGAAGACTCTATTCTTCTTTACAGGGAAGCCAAGTAAGAAGGATATCACCCTAAGACGACACATTTGTTGTTGCTCAGCTGGTAAACGTCATGTCCAACTCGTTGCGACCCCATGGACTGCAGCACACCAGGCTTCCTTGTCCTTCACTGTCTCCCACAGTTTGCCTAAACTCATCCCCACTGAGTCAGTGATGCCATCCAACCATCTCATCCTTTGTCACCCCCTTCCCCTCCTGTCCTCAATCTTTCCCAGCAGCAGGGTCTTTTCCAATGGCTCGGCTCTTCACCTCAGGTAGCTCAAATATTGGAGCTTTAGCTTCAGCATCAGTACATGTAATGAATATTCAAGGTTGATTTCTTTAGGCTATATCCTGCAAAACCCTATCCAAGCCAAATGACACTAGGCTGGCTGTTAGCTTCCCGGATCTTCCACCCACCAAGAGACTTGGGGTGACTGGTACCAAGATGGGGATGCTGCCTTTGGCTTGACTCTTTGCGACCCCATGGACTGTAGCCCACCAGGCTCCTCCGTCCATGGGATTCTCCAGGCAAGAATACTGGAGTGGGTTGCCATTTCCTTCTCCAGGGGATCTTCCCGACCCAGGGATCGAACCCAGGTCTCCTGTATTAGAGGCAGACGCTTTAACCTCTGAGCCACCAGGGAAGACCTTCATTGGAGGAGGGGGGTCCTAATATTGACTCCCTGTAGCTTATTCTCCCCAACCCCAGGGCACACACAGGCCTTAGCTCCCCTCCTCCCCAAAGCCCCTTTCTGCTCCTGGGCCTCCCTAACCACTCATGAGAGAGCCACCGGGCTGAGGCCAGAGAAGTGGGGGAGGGAAGCTTGTCCCACAGGACTGAAGGGCAGCTGTTTATATTATAATTAAGGTTTTATGGCATAAACTGAAATGTAGCTTGACTATTCCAACAAGGCGCTGGAGGTAATTACTACTGCTAGAGGCGTTCTCCACTGCCAATTATTTCCCTCCTTAATTGAATAACTCAGGCTGCATTGTAGAGGGGCAGGAAAAGGCAGAGGTTGCTCTGGAGGAGGAGGGCAAAAAACAGAGGCTGTTCCTTCAGAGACCATAAGACAGCTCAAAGTTTAACACACCTTTCTCCTAACGTCCTTTCCCGGGAGTGTGGGATGGAGGAAAAGAACGTAGGTCCTCTAGTTCGACCATTGACTGGCTTGGGCAGTTTACTTAAACTCCTTAAATCTGTTTCTGCATCCATAAAATGGGTCTAATTGAAGTGGAGACTTCACAGTACTCTTTTGATGATTAAATAAATGGTAATTATCCCGGCACATAGAGAATATCAAATAATTCTGGCTTATGGAAATGGCACCAACAGAGGGTATTGTCATGGAGGGGAAAGAGCTTTTGTCTTCTCTAACCAGAAGGGGGAAATTGAGGCAGAAAGTGTTAGGACCAAATTGCAGCCAATAAAGATTGGCCAATTAGTAAATACCAGGAAACCCCTGCAGCCAATCTGCCCTTGCCAACCCCCTGTCTTTGTTCTAAGCCTATAAATACTGCTGTAGTTCTGGGCTCAGGGCTCTCGTCAAGACTCCACTGTGCTGGATGAGACGGGAGCCCTAGCTTGAGCTAGTAATAAACTCCTTTTTGCTTTTGCATTGCTGTGGACGTCTTATTCTCTCCGTTTTGGGGACTCGGACTTCGGGCATAACAAAAGCGCATCTCAGTCCATGTGAAAGAGCTTGGTAAGTGAGGGCCAACACCAGGTAGGAAGTGCTTACAGGGAGTCAATTCCTGTGAGTTGTAAAGGAAAGAGCCCCTCCCAAAGAGGTTAGACAGGTCCCAAGATGACCAGTCTGCAGGGGGGTCCACTGCCCTCTCCCCCTTCTCTGTAGCTACACAAAGTGCCCAGCATTGGGCACAGAACCCTGGTCACTTTCCCAGATTCAAGCAAACCTGTGATTAATATCACATACATTTGCAGAACACTTTCTCTTTTTTTTAATTATTATTTTTTTAATTTTATTTTTACTTTATTTTACTTTACAATACCATATTGGTTTTGCCATACATTGACATGAATCCGCCACGGGTGTATACGAGCTCCCAATCCTGAATCATCTCCTTTTTAAATAATATTCTACTCCCACATATGCTATCTCTTTTAATTCTCATATGCACCTTGAAAAGAAAAGTATCATTCCTGGTTAATAATCTCGGAAATGGAGGCCAAGTGAGATTAAATAAAGAGCATAAGTCAATCAAGGGCTAAAACACAGGTCTTCTGCCTCCAGCTTCCCCACTGCTCCATGGGGGGAGGGGCAAGTCTATGCCCACTCCCTTCACCCTGTCCAGATTCTTGGCCATTGAGATCATAGAGTGTGTTTCAAACATCTCAAAAGTCAGAGATGAGAGTGAGTCTCAAAATTTGGTGCATGTTGGAGTCTCTTGGGGAACATGTTTGCAAATACATATTCCAAAGCCACCCTCCCAGGGATTCTGACTACCTGAGTCTAAGAGGGGCCCAGGAATCTGAAGTTATAATCCCTGAGCCTTTCCGGTTTCAGTGGTTCAAAGGTCACCCTCTGAGAAACACTGGACTGAAAGAACTCAGTGGGAACCTAAGAGGGGACCTCTGAAGCACCACGGATTTGACCTCAGTTAGTTGACTTAAACTTTCTGAACATTAGTTTCCTTAAATGCTAATAAAGACAATAATATTTACCTATGATTATCTTGTGAGAATTAAATGAAATATTGCATGTAAGGTGCTGAGCATGATGGCCAACACGTGTAAAGTGCTCAGCTATGTTAGTAATTATTGACATTACTGGGGCTTTTGTCATTAATATTGAAATACAGCTAAGCCTGGTGCTACTCAAAGGATATATTGCTATAGCTTAAAACTTTATCATCTTAAAGGAAATCGGTCCTGAATATTCATTGAAGGACTGATGATGAAGCTGAAACTCCAATACTTTGGCCACCTGATGCAAAGAACTGACTCATTTGAAAAGACCCTGATGCTGGGAAAGATTGAAGGCAGGAGGAGAAGGGGATAGCAGAGGATAAGATGGTTGGATGGCATCACTGACTCAATGGACATGAGTCTGGGTAAACTCTGGGAGTTGGTGATGGACAGGGAGGCCTGACGTGCTGCAGTCCATGGGGCTGTAAAGAGTCAGACACAAATGAGTAACTGAACTGAACTGAAAACTTTATCATTTGGAGTCATTAAGTCTATAGAAAATTGGGATATATAAAGGGCATAAATAGGATTTGATAAGCTTAAATCATTTTTAAATGATGACTCAGTTATACTCATTTAGTTGCCTGGGGGTGGGATGCTGGTAGACATGCAACTATTCGGACAAGCAGTAGTTTGTTCTCTAATTTGTAAATGCTGATGAACAGTAGGAAAGGGAGGCAATTGGTGGCTAAGCCAAGAAGGATTTCTTGAGAATTGGCTTTCAATTGATGTGCTCGGCACTTTCAATCAACAGCAGACAGCACTGATGTGGACAAGAACATTGGGACCTGTCCCCAGTCACACCAAATTCCTCCTAATTATCCCCATTCTCTGGCACTTAGCAAGTGCCTCTGAGGACCCCCATCGTTATTTAGTCTCTGTGTCTGCCCAACTCTTTGCAACCCCATGGACTGCAGCCCACTAGGGTCTTCTGTCCATAGGATTTCCCAGGCAAGAATACTGGAGTGGGTTGCCATTTCCTTCTCTAGGGAAGGCAGCGGTTGAACCCATGTCTGACCCAGTGGTTGAACCCATATCTCCTGCATTGGCAGGCAGATTCTTTACCTCTGAGCCAGCAGGGAAGCCCATTCTGGGGACCCCTGCTGCTGCTGCTGCTGCTGCTGCTAAGTCGCTTCAGTCATGTCTGACTCTGTGCAACCCCACAGACAGCAGCCCATCGGGCTCCGCCATCCCCGGGATTCTCCAGGCAAGAACACTAGAGTGGGTGGCCACCTCCTTCTCCAATGCACGAAAGTGAAAAGTGAAAGGGAAGTCGCTCAGTCGTGTCTGACTCAGCTACCCCATGGACTGCAGCCTACCAGGCTCCTCCGTCCATGGGAGTTTCCAGGCAAGAGTACCGGAGTGGGATGCCATTGCCTTCTCCAACCCCAGGTGCCTTCAAATAGGTCTGATGTCTGAGCAGAAGGGGACTCTGTTCTCCTTCTAGGAAAAGCTTGCCTTGAGGCTGTCCTACAAAGTCCTAGGACAGCTTCCTTCTGGAGGAAAGAAGAAGAATAGCAGAAGAAAGTAAGATAAATGGAGCTGAAATGGACATGAACTTGAGCAAATTCTGGGAGATAGTGGAGGACAGGGAAGCCTGGTGTGCTGTAGTGCATGGGGTTGCAAAGAGTCAGACACAGCGTAGTGACTGAACCACAGCAAGAGATGACCTAAGACAGTCTGTCTCCCAGTCTCCTTTGCTCCTCTGAGCCGTGAAGTGGCAGGGTCAGCAAGGGTACAAGGCTCCCTCACCGACCATGGGAGGCTGGACTCATCAGAGAGCCTCTCAGAAATCTGTCGTTTCACCTGGTCCCCCTCCCTCCCACACTTTACATGAAGCCAAATTTCTGATTAGAGAAGGCCCAGAGACCTTCTTGGGTGCATTCTGGCATCTCAGGAGCTGTGTCCAGAGAGAGGACCCTTAGCATTTGCAGCAACCCAGTGGGATGGGGGCGGGCTGGCATCACCGCTGAGTGGAAGGCTTCAGCCTCCACCCTCCCTTTGGAAACCTGGACCCCACAGGACACTTCTGGGTGACAAAAGTCTACTCCAGAGAGTTGCCTTATGTTTAAGCTATGTGGGCAGCAGCCTGCATATTGGGAATTGAGAGCCCCTGAAAAATCTTCCCCCCAAAACCCCTTCTCTCCAGGTAATGGGATTTCTCTCTCCAAAATGGTCCTCTTGCGGCCCAACATAGTCAATCCCTCTCCACTCTTTAGGATCTAAGACCCTGCAATGACCCAGGAGCAGAAAGCGTCCTGCCGTGGGGAAAAGGCTACAGAACCTGAGACTTGAGTCAGTCTCCTGCTGAGATTTCTCTAGAATACTGTCTCCCTTTTCCGGTGACTATCCTTTAAGACCTTCACTTGTCTGTGCCACCTACTCATCTCTGAATCCTGTGCAATGCCAGCTCAGTGCTGGGCACACAGAGGGCTCATGAATGAATGAACAACACAGAGGGGCTCAGGGAGCACCGATCAGGGGGAGAGGAGCACCTTGTTCGTTCCTGGCCTCCTATTGCCCCCGTGGAAGCCCAGAAGGAAGCAGACACTGTAAAGAAAAGACTGTTAATGCTGTACCCAAAGTCCAGCTCCACAGTAACGTTCTTTGTTTGTGCTAACTGGTGGCAGTAAATGTGGTAAAAGCCCGTGCTCGCCTGGAAATCTGCTGCCTTTTATATAAAAAGAGTCAAGACTACCTCTATGGTTAAGTCCTTGTTTTCTCTCCCTTCTCCTGTATCCGTGCGTATAATCTGCTCCTCTCACAGGTCCAAATACCTTAACCAACCAGCGTCACCTTGGTGCCCTGCAATATACCTTGCCCCTTGTCTGTTTCCTTCCCCATCACCCCCCCCTCCAACCCCTAAGCTAGTCCCTCTAGGGCAGCAGCTTAATAAGGCCACCTTCTCCGGCCCACTCAGATCTCAGTTTTCAAAGATGATTCATATCCTCGGAGGTAAAACGATTGGGAATAGGAAATGCACACGTGATACTGCTGCTTCAGACATGACAGGGCTGGGCAGGATGGAGGCTGCCTCCTTCACTGAGAGCATAGAGCTGGGAGAGGCTGCCCTCAATGGGGAATTTTATATTTGATTTAATATGATCATTTGGGGAATACAAGGAGATACTTCTCTTAATTTCCCTCAAGAAGAAACTTCTCCATGATAGGTCTATCTGCTCTTGTTGAGTTATTAACCTCCAAAAGGAAAACATCAAGGTTGCATTCAGGCACTAAAAAGCTGCTGGGCACAGGAAGTGCTCCTGTTGCTCAGACAGTTGCTCATGGTCGGGAACTTTCGCTGGTGACCCAGGGGTCAATGTCTCACCGCTGTGTGTCCTCTGACCACTGAACAGCGTTTAACAGTACACACTCCTTCTGTCCTGCTTGAAGAGCTTCCTTTATTTGGTTTCCAGGGACTCCTGGTCTTCTCCTGATATCCCAGACAATCCTCTGCTGAGTCTTCCTCCTCTTCCTAATTCTTAGTAGTTAAAGTAAGTCAGGCTCAGTCCTTGGAACTTTTTAATTCTGCTTTTCTTTGTCATCTGTCTCACTCGTGGAATTAAGGATCTGGTTGCATCGTAAGAAACATCTGATAGTTAATCTTTTTCACCTATGGAAATGGAGATGTCACTGGTCCCACCTAATGCTAGGTCTATGTGTGTGTGTGTGTGTGAAGTCACTCAGTCGTGTCTGACTCTTTGTGACCCTGTGGACTGTACCCTGCCAGGCTCATCTGTCCATGGGATTCTCCAGGCAAGAATACTGGAGTGGGTTGCCATTTCCTTCTCCAGGGGATCTTCCTAACCCAGGGATTGGACCCGGGTCTCCTGCATTGCAGGCAGATACTTTATCCTCTGAGCCACCAGGGAAGCCATGCTAAGTCTATGCTCCTAAGTCACTTCAGTCGTGTCCGACTCTGTGCGACCCCATAGACAGCAGCCCACCTGGCTCCCCCGTCCCTGGGATTCTCCAGGCAAGAACACTGGAGTGGGTTGCCATTCCCTTCTCCAATGAATGAAAATGAAAAGTGAAAGGGAAGTCGCTCAGTCGTGTCCGACTCTTCGCGACCCCATGGACTGCAGCCTTCCAGGCTCCTCCGTCCATGGGATCTTCCAGACAACAGTACTGGAGTGGGTTGCCATTGCAAATGATAGATGCCAAATCCCTATCTGTATCTCCACCCCTGACCTCTTCTTTTGCTCCAGGCTCACTTATCGAACAGCCTATCTGACACCTCCTCTTGGATGGGAAAAGCTGGTGGCTCAGAGGTTAAAGCATCTGCCCGCAATGCAGGAGACCTGGGTTCGATCCCTGGGTTGGGAAGATCCCCTGGAGAAGGAAATGGAAACCCACTCCAGTGCTCTTGCTTGGAGAATCCCATGGACGGAGGAGCCTGGCGGGCTACAGTCCACAGGGTACAAGAGTCGGACACGACTGAGCAACTTTACTTTCACTTGGATGGCTAATAGACATCTCCGCACTAACTGAAGCAGTTCAAAGCAGGAATCCAGGCTTCCCTGCCATGATTGGTCCTCTCCCAGGTCCCTCACCTCAGCTAAGGGACAAGTCACTCTCAATTGTTCAGGTCAAAAATCTCGCAGGCACCCTCTCTCTTTCTCACCTGCTCCAGAATTAAATTCTTCTACCTCTAACCTCACGTCTCACATCTTCACTCCTAGCACCCTGTGGCTGCTGCCTGGATTTGTGTAACAGCATCCTAACTGGTTTCTGCTTTGACTCTTGGACAGCTATAATCTAGTCTCTGTTCAGCAACTGTCACTGTGATCCTCCCAAAGCATAAAGTCATATCATGCCATTCTCCCCACCCTAACCCCAACCCCAGCTCTTCCAGACACACTCAAAATGAAATCTAAACCCCTTGAAGTGAAGTGAAGTGAAGTCGTTCAGTCATGTCCGACTCTGCGACCCCAGGAACTATAGCCTACCAGGCTCCTCTGTCTATGGGATTTTCCAGGCAAGAGTACTGGTGTGGATTGCCATTTCCTTCTCCAGGTCTAAACCCCTTACCCTGCCAGTTTTCTGGCCTCTGCCTGTCTCTCTAGCCTCCATCTACTTCACCTTCTTGACTCGGCTGTCAATCAAGGCCTTTGTACCTCCCATTTTCTCTGCCCCTGACATCGTCACTCCATTCCTTCAAGTGTCTATTCAGACATCACCTCCTCTAGGAAGGCTGTCCCAGACCATCTTATTCTCAGGTAATGCCTACTTCACCTACCAGGTGATATGAATCACCTGAGCAGCATGGGGGTCCCCATGCTCTATCCCTTCTGGGTCCTGGGTACGTGGGTCTGAGTGAGAGCCCAGAGATCCAACTTTTTAAGAAGCCCTTCAGGAATTCTGATGTAAGTGGCTCATTCTGTGGGAAACACCATCTAGAAAATGATGGGAATGTTCCTAGAGGAGAGTTAGTGATCACTCCCAGCCATGCTTCCTTCTCTAAGAGCAGAGCAAGGCAGTGCCACTTTTAGGAGAATTTAAGCACATCAGATAACACATGATAAAAAGGAGGAAATATTGCCCTGAGACTCACAAGTGGATGGTAGATACTAAGACATTTTTTTTTTCTCCTTTGGCTAGTAATCTTGTTTTTAAAAAAATATTTTAAATTTAAATTGGAGGATAATTGCTTTACAATGTTGTGATAGCTTTTGCTATAAAACAATGTGGATCAGCCAAAAGTATACATATATCCCCTCCCTCTTGAGCCACCCTCCCACCCTATCCCAACCCTCTGGGTCATCATGGACTACTGAGCTGAGCTCCCTGTGCTATGCTGCAGGCTGATAATCTTACTATTTTTCTTTTCCCTGGGGAATAAGTCACTCCCCACACCATGACTTGCCATCAACAAAATAATGAGGCTTTCGCAGGCAAACATTTCTCTTGTAAATGGCTTTCTAGGACACCCCCACCCCCACCTGCTGTTTCCTCTAAACACCGTTTAGCAGGACTTTCCTGGTGGTCAGCGGCTAAGACTCCACACTTGCAATGCAGGGGGCTGTGGGTTCAATCCCTGGTCAGGGAACTAAGACCCCACGTGCCCCACGTTGTGGCCAAAATAAATAAAGAAATAAAAGTGAAAAAAATTACTATTGAGCTTCTAAGGCTCTCATTTCGAGGAAATTCCTTTCTCTCAGAATAAATGAGAGTCATCAAATGTTGCTGCTGAAACAGAACTTTGGGAGAAGTCCGTCCAGCACGATCACTCTACAGACAGGGAGGCCAGACAGCTGACTAGTTACAGAGACTGGGTCCACTCTTCCAGGGATGGGTGTGCCCACGTGAGCGGACCACATAGACCCACAGTTCACAGAGCACCCGGCGTGTCCCTTCCCCCTGCAAGGCCACATCACACAAGTAAGCTGACCCTGCAGGCATGTCTAGACTCTCTTCACTGGATTTTCCATTAAAGAGATGCTGGAACAGGGTTTTTTTTTTTTTCAATCTCCAGAAATAAATGGATATATCATATAGCAAAAATACAGCAAAGAGGCTGGAAAAATCCACTGTGCACATATTTTTTAAAGTTATAAATAAACAGGATAGTTAGAAACCAGATTAAACTCCCAATTTGAAAACGGGAAGCGGAAGATAAAAGCCCGGACCTACTCGTGACTTCCGCTCTGGCTCAATGGAGAATCCTCTCCTGGCTACACAAGCCCTATGGGCTTTGATAGAATCGTGCCTTTCAGGACTGGAAAAGATTGCAGAGATCAGAGACTGTCTAGGCCAACTTCTAACACTGGAGATGGGGAAACTGAAGCTCAGAATTGTGCTTGCTCGAGGTCACACTGTTCGAATGTGTTAATCAACCAGGGCTATTCTTCCAGCCACTGAAGGAACCACAATGGATGGGTTATTCGGTCTCAGGCAAAGAAAACTTATTACCTAATAGTTTGATGTCTTTTCTGTATGGTATAAAAATTCAAACGAATCACTTAGTAGGGAAATGTAATCACAGTTTTTAATTAACATAAAGTCTCTGCAACATTTTTTGGTTGTTGTTATATTACTTCTATACAGTGTAAATCAATTAGGTGAAATGGGCTAATGGATCAGAGTGGAGGTCAGTCCCTGGATGAGTAATTGCTCTGTTGCTGAGATTAACACCTTCTCATGCTATTAGGACTGCTGATGTATCTTGCAGTCTTTATGAAGACTACAGTTTAGGGACTATCCATTCCAGCTGTCTCCATTTCTGCAGCCTCCTACATGCAAACAACTGTGGCACTCAGTGCTGCATTTAATTACAGACCCTTCCCCTGTCATGGGTATAGTCAGAGGAAGACAAGAGACCTCATTTGTTTAAGAAACACACATGCACACACACTTCTTCCTGGTGATTAGTTTGCCTTAAAGCAATCAGGATTTAAAATCAGGGAGGCCACCAAAGAAGGATAAGATATTAATGACTTTTGAACTGGAAATTGTGAAGTGTACATCACCTTTCTTTACAGGACTTAGTAACAAGCCACAAACCCTGGGTTTCTTCTCACTTTAAAGGATCACCTTTCAAAGATTGGCTTTCTCTGCCTCTTCCCAAAAGACTGACCAAGCCTCTCACCCGAATTGTGTTTAACTACTAGATTCTAGGGTGAGAGGCCCGAATTCAGTGATAGATGGGACAGGCTGGGTGAGGCATGGATGAAGGCATTCAAGTTGGTTATAATACCGAAAAGAGAAATTCATCTACAATGTAGCTTTGCTTTCACTTTAACAAAGGGAAGCTTTTCCTGGGATAGTTCTTACTAGAATAGGAGACAACCAAAAAAAATCAAACAGGCAACAAATAATTTTACCATTACCAGGTAATATGTGTTAATTGCTCAGTTTATATACTCAGAATGACATATCATTAGAGACTGTATGCATTGTAACTAGAGCATTAATAAATTTAAAATGTGCCTATTAGGATGACAGCTTTGGAGGTGCAAAGGAATAACAGTTATCACTTGGCAGAAGCCGATCTCACCCCATCTGCCGAGACTTTGCATACATTTTCAGCTTCCTGAGCAATGATTAGGCCTGTCAGAACCTCTTTAACCTTCTAACTGCTGGTCCCCACTGGCCGTAATTAGAGACTAATGAATTCAGAAGATGCAGGCCGTGAGGAAAACTGCCTTGACAGTTTGTGTACAAATTAAGCCCCAATTACTTCATGCATCTTTTGCATCGCTGATACAAGTCTCTGTTATTATTTTTGAATATGGTCATTTTAGCAGAAACGAAGAACTTGGCTAATGTATTTTGTCATTTTTATGGCTCGTCATAAAGAAAAAACATACTGGGCGGGTCATGAATATGTGAAATAAACTACAGCGGATTATAAAAAGAAATTAATTTTCCTCTTGGGAATACCCTGCCACCCTTTTATCCCCCCTGGTGGATATGCTTATTAACATGGTTATTGTTATTCAGATAATATCTGTCATCCAGGAGCCTGACTAACCAGCAGGTTGTTAGGCTCAGGTTTAGACCCCGAGTAAGGAGCATTTGGAAATGCTGTCTCCCACCTTTCCTCCTGGCTCTAAAGACTGCTTGGCACACACTGGCAAGAAACTGTGTCGTCTGCCTTTACCTGCCCTGCACTGTCCGTGGCCGTGGCAAACGCCTGTAACTCCAAAAGGTGGGACTTTCAACCAGTACAAAGCTTCAATGTCACATTCCCTTCAAAACTCTTGAAATGATATTTAATCTTGTCTCGGTCCCCATGGGTCAACCCAACAAGACAGTCAATCTCAATCATTTGGGGGATCCCCTCCCATCACTTCATGGGAAATAGATGGGGAAACAGTGGAAACAGTGGCAGACTTTATTTTTCTAGGCTCCAAAATCACTGCAGATGGTGACTGCAGCCATGAAATTAGAAGACGGTTACTCCTTGGAAAAAAGTTACGATCAACCTAGATAGCATATTCAAAAGCAGAGACATTACTTTGCCGACTAAGGTCCGTCTAGTCAAGGCTATGGTTTTTCCTGTGGTCATGTATGGATGTGAGAGTTGGACTGTGAAGAAGGCTGAGCGCCGAAGAATTGATGCGTTTGAACTGTGGTGTTGGAGAAGACTCTTGAG
>SJYX01019387.1:90071-109064 GCA_006410675.1 Oreotragus oreotragus | reverse complement strand
GAATGATGCTGAAGCTGAAACTCCAGTACTTTGGCCACCTCATGCGAAGTGCTGACTCATTGGAAAAGACTCTGATGCTGGGAGGGATTGGGGGCAGGAGGAGAAGGGGACGACCGAGGATGAGATGGCTGGATGGCATCACGGACTCGATGGACGTGAGTCTGAGTGAACTCCAGGAGATGGTGATGAACAGGGAGGCCTGGCGTGCTGCGATTCATGAGGTCGCAAAGAGTCGGACACGCCTGAGCAACTGGACTGAGCTGAACTCCCTTGCTCTGTGAGGTTCCATTAGAATCCTGGCTTCAGTGTCCCCAGAAAGGCAGAGGGGGAGGTGGCCATTTGCACAGGATGGCCATCACTTTTGTGGTCTTTCTTTAGCCGTAAGATGCTACTGCTGAGAGCTGCTCTTGCCATCTGTCTGTGGGCCCTACTGCTCCAGGCAGCTCAGAGATTTCCTAGGCCAGCAGTCTCTCCCCACTGAGAACCAGTCTTCTGCAGCCATCCTCCACTGATGTTCCTGTGTGCTGAGGGACTCCTGTCTCTGCCCCCTGCCCCTGTTCTGCATTGATTTCAGAGAAAGTAAAAACTCTCTCTTCTGTCTCACCTCCTCAGCTCAAAGCACTTCCCTCCATCCCCTCCCTGGGTAGGTGGAATAATCCTCTCCCACCCAAGCAGCTACTTCTTAATCCCTAGAACCAGAGGCTATGGTATTTTACATGGTAAAAGGGAATTTGCAGATGTGCTAAATAAAGCATCTTGAGATGAGCAGATTAGCTGGGTGGGCTCAATTTAATCACAAGAGTCCTTATAAGAGGGAAGCAGGAGGATTAGAATCAGCAGGAGGGGATGTGAAAACTGAAGCAAGAGGTTGGCATGATGAAGGAGGGGGCCATAAACTTAGGAAGGCAGGGGACTTCTAGAAGCCAAAAAAGGCCAGGAAACTGATCTAAGCCTCCCGTATGTCTCCAGAGGGACCTCCTCGGTGGCTCAGTGGAAAAGAGTCTGCCTGCCAAGCAGGGGGCACAGGTTCAGTCCCTGGGTCAGGAAGATCCCCTGGAGAAGGGAATGGCTACCCACACCAGTATTCTTGCCTGAGAAATCCCATGGACAGAGGAGCCTTGCGGGCTAGAGTCCATGAGGATTTCAAAGGAGTCGGAAACAACTTATTGACTAAACAACAAGAACCCAGAAGGAACCAGCCTTGCTAATGCTTTGCCTGTAGACTTTGGACCTCTAGAACTGGAAGAGTATAAATATGTGTTTTTTAAGCCACTAAATTTGTGGTAATTTGTTACAGCAGCAATAGGAAACAAATATACCTTCTAAGAGAAGGCAATGGCACCCCACTCCAGTACTCTTGCCTGGAAAATCCCATGGACGGAGGAGCCTGGTGGGCTGCAGTCCGTGGGGTCGCTAAGAGTCGGGCACGACTTGAGTGACTTCACTTTCACTTTTCACTTTCATGCATTGGAGAAGGAAATGGCAATCCACTCCAGTGTTCTTGCCTGGAGAATCCCAGGGACGAAGGAGCCTGGTGGGCTGCTGTCTATGGGGTCGCACAGAGTCGGACACGACTGAAGCGACTTAGCAGCAGCAGGTTGCCAACAGCATATTGTAATGGTGGCCCTGAGTTCTGATTATTAAAGAGAAAGGCTAAATAAAAACTTGGGCCATGGCCTTAACATTGACTGAGACTACTCAGCCATAAAAAGGGATCTGAATCAGCTGTAGTGAGGTAGATGAACTTAGAGCCTCTTATACAGAATGAAGTAAAGCAGAAAGAGATAAACAAGTATTGTATATTAACACATATATATGGAATTGAGCAAAAGGGCGCTGATGAACCCAGTGGGGAACAGACCTCTAAATATAGCAGGGGAAGGTGAGGGTAGGACAGATCAAGCAAGCAGCCTTGGCGTATATACACTATCTTGTGTAAAATAGTGGAAAGTTGCTGTCTAATGCAGGGAGCCCCGCCTGGTGCTCCGTGATGCCCTAGAGGGGTGGGAGGAGGGAAGGGAGGGAGGCTCAAGAGGAAGAGGACATACACACAATTATGACCGATTCAAGTTGTCGTATGGCAGAAAGCAACACAACATTATAAAGCAATTTTCTGCCAATTTAAAAAAAAAAAAAAAACAGACACACTGACTCAGAAACTCACTTCACTAGAGAGACTTATTAAAAAGCAATACTTAGAGCAAGCATAATATCAATTTCTTTAACATTGATCTATTTTACCATGAAAATGTGGTGTGAATGGCCATGGCATAGCTTCTCCTGGCTCAAAAGGATTCATGCTAGGTGGGGTGGTTTCCATTATTCTCAGGGTGTGCAACAAACGATTATGTTAACCACGTGAAGTTGCTGATATTCAACTGTTTTTGACTTATTGAAACAGTAGTTTCATATGGTTCAACTGAGAATAATGTTCGCTCAAGAGCAGAAGACGACGCTATTCGTTGAGTATGTTGCAGATTTGCCACTGAAACTAACCTTGTGCACTCTTCTTTTCCTTAAACATGGTAGCAGGTCAGATTCAAAATTCCTATAGAGAAAGTGAAAACTAAAATAGACAAAAGTTACACAATTAGTGTACTGCCTTCACACTTGGATATCCTGTTTCTGGCTTTGTCTGGTCACTGATATAAAACCCATGTTGCAGAGTTGACTGCTGTTAGCTGTCGAAAGCCAATGGGATCATAATCCTTCCCTACTTGAGTGCCATGCAGCTGTAGCCCAGGTGTGTGTGGTGATAGACACAGCTATCTACTGCTAGCCACAGAGGGCATCTCATTAGCAAATTTCCCTTAAGTTTATTCTCACTGATTTTGCACAAAAATTTCTCTAATCACCATTCAGAAGCTTTGCCAAAGACAGTTTATGAACACCTTATACAGCTCAATTTTAAACTGGCTTTTATTTTTTTTAACAGTTGGATAGTTTACAAATAAAAATGATAAGATGTGTATACACAACTGCAGCTAAGCAATGTCCAAAACAGCATGATCTCAGAAACACCCATAACAGCCCTCTCTTAGTAGCTGAAATTCCCATCATTTAATATTCTCCTTAATTAAGGGTTTGAGGGCTTAATAAAATTTCAGGTATGTCATATGGAAGAGTTACCGCATACTTTTATAGCCAGATATCATTTGCACCTTAGTGTGAATTGTTTAGTGTATCAGCTATTTTGATAATCTGATACCAAAATACACAATACATAGTTAGGGGTAAGTAAGTAAGTAGAGAGTGAGTGGAAAGATCTCTGTTCCAGGATAAGTTTAACTGGTATGTCACCATGGAGGGCCTATGGTAGTTGGACTTAAGGGCAGTGGATCACAGAGAATGGAGATTCCAGACAGTAGATATTCAATCAAGTGTTCCTATATCACAATGTGCATAAAGTTCAACTCTTTTTCGTGTTGGGTAGGCTGCCGGCCCTATAAAAGCTGCATATTTCAGAGGAATGGATCTTCTGAGCCATCTAGACACAGTTGGATCATCTAAAGTCAAGGCACTATGATNTTCCAGACAGTAGATATTCGATCAAGTGTTCCTATATCACAATGTGCATAAAGTTCAACTCTTTTTCGTGTTGGGTAGGCTGCCGGCCCTATAAAAGCTGCATATTTCAGAGGAATGGATCTTCTGAGCCATCTAGACACAGTTGGATCATCTAAAGTCAAGGCACTATGATGAACATCTACTAAGAATTCATGAGGAACACTTGGCACCACCACACAGAGGAGACACGCAAAAACCCAAAAGGAGGATCAAGGGTCCCATGTTGCACTCACTTGCATTTGAATAATTTTGTCTAGCTATATTTTGGAAATAGGTTTACAAAGGAATAGACTCAGCCTAGTGGAAAAGTATGCCCAGAGACCTGGCCTGCTGTGACAAGGCATAGATGCCACTGACTCCATGCTTCTCATAGACCTGGCCTTCCCGTGAACTCTGAACTTGGCCACTGCTTGATAAGATGGTAATGAAAAGGTTAGAGTTGGGGAGGGGGTTGGGGAACAGCTCCCTGACTTTCTTCGGACAAGCTCTAGGGAGGGCTGAGGAGAAGAGGGATGACTAAATGACATAGTCCAGAGCTGTTTGCTGGATTCACAGAATGCAGGATGAAGACTGTGACGATGGAGATAAGGCAGGCTCCCGCTCCTTCACTAAATACTTGGTACTTAGCTGGCCACTCGAGACACTGCTGATGTAATCACATCTTCATGAAGATGGCCTTGAACTTCAAGAAGTGATATTGCCGGCCGGGGTCGGAAAACTATACCCCATGGCTACTGAGAGCACTGGGTTCTTAGACAGTTCCCAGCAAGCCAGGTGTTATACCTTCATCCTCCCTCTAGGAAAATGAAAATTATCTCAGATGGTTTCTACTCAATCCTGGGATCATTCATTCATTCATTAGACTAACATTTGATAGACTCCTGGTAGACCTCAGGCACTGATGAGACCCTGCGGAAATGCCCACACCCCCATGCTGTCTGGAATCTGGAAGGGCTTCTCTTTGCGCCCATTCAATTGCCTGTCTTCCACCTCTTGGTTCTGAGACTTCCACACTTAGTCGACCTAGGATCTTTCACCTGGCCCCTCCATACTCTGGCACCACCCCGCCAGAAACATTATCCAATTCCAGGCTAATAGGCTCCTCAAGCACTGATGTCAAGCAAAAAGTGGCAACATACATGCTGTGTGCTGTGTCAGATTTCAATTCTGTTTCAGCCACGGGAATGTGTGATAAGCCAGGGTAGCCTGCTACTGTGGGGTGTGTGTGTGTGTGTGCGCTCAGTTATGTTTGACTCTTTGCAACTTCAAGGACAATAGCCCACCAGGGTCCTCAGTCCATGGGATTTCCCAGGCAAGAATACTGGAGTATGCCATTTCCTACTCCAAGGGATCTTCCCGACCTAGGGTTGGTACCCACGTCTTTTGTGTCTCTTGCATTGGCAGGCAGTGGATTTTTTAGGACTGCATCACCAGGATGAGGAGCTTTTGACTGCATTCAAGCTATATTCATTTTGAGAACATACCAAGGATTTTCTCTCAGAAAGGCTCATATATCCTCTGGGTTAGCTTCTGAATTATAGATCGAATTACCATAACTTCTTTCAGTGGGGCGGGAGGAGGGATGTCAGCTTCACCCTAATTGTGTTTAAATGAATTCAAGTGTGATTGGTCAGTAATGGTTTACTATGAAAAAGCAAAGAATGTTCACCATGATGCTGGGCCAACCAGGGCCACAGTATGGGTGTCCCATAACTGCCCTCACAGACCATCCTTTCATGCGAAGAGCTGACTCATTGGAGAAGACTCTGATGCTGGCAGGGATTGGGGGCGGGAGGAGAAGGGGACGACCGAGGATGAGAGGGCTGGACGGCATCACGGACTCGAGGGACGTGAGTCTGAGTGAACTCTGGGAGATGGTGATGGACAGGGAGGCCTGGCGTGCTGCGATTCATGGGGTCGCAAAGAGTCGGACACGACTGAGCGACTGAACTGACTGAACTGAACTGAACACTGTTCAAATCCATCTCCTTACTGTGTTGTTACAAGTTCTTTTATCTCTTAAAAGCATCCTCCTTCAAGGAAGGAGACTGTTTGTTCATTTGAGTATCTCTCTAGAGGTTCTGGATTTACCTATAGCAAAGTCTCCAAAATACACTAAAATCAATTAACATATATCATTAGCAATGAACATATTCTTAATAGTTAAAATATATCTTTAACATTAGTGCCTTCATAGGGATGGGGAGATAACAGCCACTGACAAAGTCTCTGCTCCCCTGGAGTGTGCATTTTAGTGTGTGGTAGGTGAGTAGAAAATAGAAAATAAAGAAAAGCAAATAAGAAAATAGCCAGTTGTAAGGAAAGAGCAGTAAAGTCTTAAAAAGAGAATGGGTAGTGACTGGGTGTATGGAGAGAATCACTTTCTATCAGGGCTCACAACGGAACTCTCAAAATCAAGATTAAATGAAACATTTGTTTGTTGTCCACGTGATGAGGAGTTAGCCATGTGATCAACGTCCGAAGCAGGAGCATCCCAGGACCACAGGGAGAAGCAAGAGCCAGTGTATCAAAGGATGGACAAGGCTGGAATGTTCAGGGCTTGAAAGAAGGCCAGTGTGACTGAAGCATCATGAACAAGGAGGAAAAGTTTCGCAGATGAGGTTGGAGACATGGGCAGGAGCCCTGCGGGTCTTGAAACATGTTTGGATTTTTGCAAAGACAATAGAAACCTTTGGAAATCTTAGAGTGAGGAAGTAACATGATCTGATTTTTGTTTTTCAAGATCATCCCAGTGGTTATGTGGGGAACACTGGCTAAGTAAGTCGAGAAGCTGAGTGACTAGGTAGGGGCTATTGAGCAGTACTTGCCTGGGGTGGGGCAGTGTGCAGCCGAGCAGAAGTAGCAACAGCAATAACATCCTTCAGAAATCCAGGGAAAGTTTTCTGCACGAGGAAACTGCACGACCAGAGGCAGGAACACGTGGAAGACACCCACAAGTCCTATGAGCCCGAGATTTCAGTACATCTGGAGAAGAAGCCGTCAAATAAAACAAAAGCCTGTGTGTTTGGCACGGTTTAGTTCTATTGTGAATGAATATATAGAGGCATCAAGTAAAAAAAAGAAAAGCTTGTTAAAAAAAATAGTATACACAGAGTTAAGGGACCTGGAAAAAGGCTAGAATAAGTGTACACATACCCCACAAATTGGATTGGCAGATTCAACCAAGTAAAGATGTTGACTCTTCCACCAAGTTATTTTATAAATGTCATGCAATCCCAGTCAAATTCCATATGCTGCTTTTGGATGAATAACTCTGCATAAATCTCATCTACTTCGTGTGGAAGAATATCTGTGTGCAAATAATGAAGATGTCCACACCCACTGTCATCTGTGCTACCAGCCACGGCTCGTGCTAATGGGGGCAAAGGAGTCTTGAGATTCTACATCCGCCCTTCCCCACCTTCGTCTCCTTCCAGTTGAGGTTGTAAGGAAAGAGCAATTGCCTTTTCATGGTTAGCCCTGCAGCAATATTTTGAAACTTTTTTGACGATGACACATGTAAAGAAATTATTTATATAAGGACATACATATAGTGTTGAAGGGCTTTGCAGGTGGTGCTAGTGGTAAAGAATCCACCCGCCAATGCAGGAGACGTAAGAAACATGGGTTTGATCCCTGGGTCAGGAAGATTCCTCTGGAGTAGGAAGCAGCAACCTGCTCCAATATTCTTGTCTGGAAAATTCCATGGACAGAGAAGCCTGGCAGGCTACAGTTCATGAGGTCACAAAGAGTCAGACATGACTGATCCTGTGCGCACATGTGCACACACACACACATGCACACACATACACACACGCACATGTGTGTGCGCACACGCACACACAAGTTGCTCTCATCACCAAGGCTATCTAACTGGCAGAGCAGCAACCCCTTTGGCTGAAGTCTCACTCACTTTGCTTAAATATGAAATTCAGAAAACATTTCCTTTAGATTCCCTTCTAGCCTGAGAATGGAAAAAGTCAGTCATTCTCAGCTGATTGGGAAACAAAGGAGGGGAAGTGGAATTTATGGTATTTTTTAAAAATATAATGATGATAATGATGATGATGAATGAATAAAGCTCCCAGTCCTTGCTTGCAGGGAGCCTCAGCTCCCATCTCTGTGTGAGAGCTTTTCCCTCCATTTGGTAGACCCATTCAGCTTTTCTATTCCATCCATTTTTTAAAAAATAGAAGGTGGATTTAAGAACATATTCAACATGATTTCATGGAAGATTGCATCCTTCTAATGCAAAATATTTGTTTTTAACTGCACAGAACTAAAGTGCCTTCTAAAAAAAGTCCAAGCTACAACTCTGTTCTCTAGCCATAAAAATTTAAAATCACATTGATTACCCATCTGGCATATCTCCTAATTATGCATCTCTTACTGGACTAATACTCCCTTCAGAAGCAAAACAGTAAATATACAAAGGGAAACATGATTAATAATTTCTTTGTGTTCTGTTTTTCAGGACAAGTCCTCGCTTATTCATGCTCTCCACTGAAAATGTTTCATAACTATACCCCAAAACAGATATGATAAACTGTCCCCTGACTATCTGCTTAAAAGGCAGGGAGAGACATGGGAGCGCCTGTTTGTGTATTTTTAAACATGTTTGACTAACTTCTGCCTCTCCTCCATCATATGTCTTAGCAGCTCAGTTCTGCTTCAACAAATCAGTTTTCTGGATAATCAGGCAAATGTATTTGATTGAACAAGCTATGCAGCCTACACTTGAAACATACTATTTTTTTAAGAAGCTTCATCCTATTAGACTCATTTATTCCAGGATACCTGACATCTTATTAAACAAATTATGTACACTCATTCAAAATTCCATGGAGTATCCTATGAATTGCCAGTAATTCATCTTTAACGCCGTCTATAATTTTCTTTATACTTCTGTCCTCTTTCAGCCTTCTTTCTCCACCAACCTACAGGCATCTAGACTCCCTTGCTCCCATCAAAAGAGAATCACCAATTTCCTAGTAAAATTTTATATGTAATTCCTATCATGAAAACTTCAAAATGTAATGTTTTCCTTCATGAAGTACAGAAAGAGAAAAATCAAGCTATACCTTATATTGTTAGCCATCCAGTAGCCACACCAATAGCTTTTCCTTGAGAATAGAACTCCAATATTCTTTAAATCGGCAACATGGCTAACTACTCTCCCAGAATTCTTTGTATTTTAGAGTGGTCATGTGACATATTTCAGTCCAATGAGCCCTAAACAGAAGTCTACTGGAAGTCTCTAGGAAACCCCATAGGTTTTCATTTCAGTTCAGTTCAGTCACTCAGTTATAGCTGACTCTTTGCAACCCCATGGACTGCAGCATGCCAGGCTTCCCTATCACTCACCAATTCCTGGAGTTTACTCAAACTCATGTCCATTGGGTCGGTGATGCCATCCAGCCATCTCATACTCTGTTGTCTCCTTCTCCCACTGGCTTCAATCTTGCCCAGCATCAGGGTCTTCTCCAATGGGTCAGTTCTTCACATCAGGTGGCCAAAGTATTTCAACTTCAGCTTTAGCATCAGTCATTCCAATGCACATTCAGGACTGATTTCCTTTAGGATTGACTGATTTGATCTCCTTGCAGTCCAAGGGACTCTCAAGAGTCTTCTCCAACACCACAGTTCAAAAGCATCAATTCTTCAGTGCTCAACTTTCTTTATGGTCCAACTTTCACATCCATACATGACTACCGGAAAAACCATACTTTGACTAGATGGGCCTTTGTTGGTAAAGTAATGTCTCTGCTTTTTAATATGCTGTCTACATAACTTTTCTTCCAAGGAGCAAGCATCTTTTAATTTCATGGCGGCAGTCACCAGTGATTTTGGAGCCCAAGAAGATAAATTCTGTCACTGTTTCCTTTGTTTCTCCATCTATTTGCCATGAAGTGATGGGACTGGATGCCATGATCATAGTTTTTGGAATGCTGAGTTTTAAGCCAAATTTTTCACTCTCCTCTTTCACTTTCATCAAGATGCTCTTTAGTTCTTCTTCACTTTCTGCCATGAGGGTGGTGTCATCTGGATATCTGAGGTTATTGATATTTCTCCCGATAATCTTGTTTCTAGCTTGTGCTTCATCCAGCCCAACATTTCACACGATGTACTCTGCATAGAAGTTAAATTAACAGGGTGACAATATACAGCCTTGACATACTCCTTTCCCAATTTGGAACCAGTCCTTTGTTCCATGTCTGGTTCTAACTGTTCTAACTGTTGCTTCTTGACCTGCATACAGATTTCTCAGGATGGGCTTCCCTCATAGCCCAGTTGGTAAAGAATCTGCCTGTAATGCTGGAGAGCCCAGTTTGATTCTTGGGTTGGGAAGATCCTCTAGAGACGGGAAAGGATACCCACTCCAGTATTCTTGGGCTTCCCTTGTGGCTCAGCTGGTAAAGAATCCACCTGCAATGCGGGAGACCTGGAGTTGATCCCTGGGTTGGGAAGATACCCTGGAGAAGGGAAAGGCTACCCACTCCAGTATTCCGGCCTGAAGAATTCCATGGACTCAGTCCATGGGATTGCAAAGAGTCAGACACAACTGAGTGACTTTCACTTCACTTCAGGTAAGGTGATTCTTGATTTTTAGGAAGCAGAAATGGCTGCCACTTTCTTTCCATCTTCTTATTGCCCTGAGCAAAAATGTGATGTCTGGGGCTGAAGCAAGCTTCTTCAGATCATGAGGCTAAAAGCAAGAAACGCACAAAGACCTTAGCTCTGAGATCTCTGAGCCACTGAACCAACCCTGGCAGCCCACTGCCCCTCAGAAACCCATTTTTATGAGAAAAGTGAAACCTTTTATGCTTAAGCCATTAAGTTAGTCAGATACTGCATATTAAGTGAGGTGCAATGTGAAAGAGTTCATGCTAAGTTCCACGGCCCAGAGACTCTGCAGCAGTGTCTCAGGGGCTAAGATGGAGAACCCAGCAAAGGCTAAGCCAGCAGAGAAACCCTTCTTTTATTGGTACCTGATTTCCCCAGGCTAATTCACCTTTTATCTGATCTACTGAAGTTATAATTAAGAATTCACTTGAGAAAAATAAATTAATCTGTTTAAGACTCTGTGCTTAAAACAACTGGATTAGATACATTCAGATCAGAAAATTTGTTGGCTTTATTACAGAAAGAAATCCAAAGGAATGAAATCGTCACTAATGGGATTTTAACAATACAGTGTCCATAAGGGGACAGTATTTTGATAAAGAAAAACCAGCCTGGATCCTCTCTGATCCCTTCTCTCTCTCTTCCTGTTCTGAGTACCAAACTGATGTCATGTATTTTTTCCCATTAGGTTGGTTGGTTGGTTGTTCTATCAAGAGATCCAAAGACAGCACACATAGTCCTGTATCTTCATGGAATTCAGGGATCTAAGTCTGTGTGGGACCTCAGGAATGTTTTAGAAACTAATAACAGGTACTTCATAAGAGCGGAAGCTGCAGAGCAGTGGGGAAGCATCGCTGCTTTTGTGTTTCTCTTCTCCAGTGACCCCGGGGCCTGGGGGGAGGCTGGACTGTTGCAAAGTCTTGAGACCAACATTCGAATGAGTTTCCTTCTGTACCGAAGTGAAAATCACTCAGTTGTGTCTGACTCTTTGTGACCCATGGCCTGTACATTCCATGGAATTCTCTAGGCTAGAATACTGAAGTGAGTAGCCTTTCCCTTCTCTGGAGGATCTTCCCAACCCTGGGATCAAACCGAGGTCTCCTACATTGTTGGTGGATTCTTTATCAGCTGAGCCACAAGGGAAGCCTAAGAATACTGGAGTGGGTAGCCTATCCCTTCTCCAGTGGATCTTTCCCCCCCCCCGGGGTCTCCTGCATTGGAGGTGGATTCTTTACCAACTGAGCTGTCAGGGAAACCCAAAGGGCTGATGCATATTTTATGTAATGTTGGTGTTCTGAAATGGTCTCCATACCCTGAACTTTGGTGTTTGGACTTGCATTTAAAATTCATCATGGTCTTTCATGAGTTAAAACCAAGAATTGTTTAAAAATGAGAATAATGCCTGCCCACCTTCCCTCCCCTCTCACAAGCACATCCCACCCGTCACTGAGACCTCACCCCTCCTGCAAAGGCCAATATTATTTTACTCACCACCCTGCTGCTCTCCTCGGACCTTCCATACTGTACTGTGTGGGCTTTAGGATGAGAGAGGCTTGGGTTTCATCTCAGGTCAGCCATTTACTGCCTCTGCAACCTTGGGCTAATTGCTTAACTACTCCGTGTTCCAGTCTCCTCCTGCTTAAACGGGACATGAGCGTAGTACCTATCTGGTAGGATTGTTATGAGGCTTAAATAATTTAAAATATGCAAAGCACCCAGAACAGTTCCTGGAACTTGTTAAGTGTTGAATGAGTATTAGTTATTATTGTTGTTGTTACTTACCTGTCCCCAAGCTTCATCGCCCCATTAGTAAATGGGAATAACAATGCCCCATACAATCAGCACTTAGCAAGTAGATGGACAGTCTGCTGACACAGTAACCTTTGTTTGAGGCTCACTGCTTTCTCCACTGCTTCTCCCTGGACTCCGTCTGCTCCGAGCTTCTCAGCACCTTAGATCTTGCTGCTGGAGCGAAGCCTTCTCCAGCTTCAGGAGGCCACCCTGTCTTCTCCTATACAAATATCCAATTATTCATATCTGTACCCTGCAATTTAGTACCGAATCATAGGTTACCTTTTTTTTTCTTTTTTTTACTTCAATTTCCTATTAAGACTTTAAACTTCCTACGTGCAAGGTTTCATTCCTCCATATTTCGCTTTTTTTCCTTTTCCTTTTCTTTTTTTGGATGCTCTGTGCAGCACTCGAGATCTTTGTTCCCCTGCAAGGAATTGAACCCATATCCCATGAACTGGGAGTGTGAAGTCTTAACCATTGGAGCACCAGGGAAGTTCCTACCATACACTTTAGTATCTTATCCAGAGGTGAGGACATGGGACCTGCTTAATAAAAATTTGTGATTGCTCTACTTATCCTTATGCTCCTATTTTTATATGTATGCATGGAGTTCCTTTCAAAGCAGGTTACATCTGCAGGACAGCAAAGTACCAGAAAAAGCATTCACTTGCTCTCACCTGAACTAGAATTGGGCATAAACCCAGTAGCAGAGGAAACTTGGAAAGAGTTCCCTCTCTCTGTGATGTTGGAGGGACACAGACTTTATCCTCCCTGAAACAGCAGGAAAAACACGAGAGAGAGAACATCTTCTTGATCTTATTTCATCAATTGAAATTGCCCCTTCCCCTAGGCCTTACCTTGGCCAAATTCAAGAAACAGATGTTTGCATAAAAAAGAATCTCCCTGGAGTCAGTGTGACTGTTTATCCAATTTTCACCCTGCCATCCAGACTTAGGTTATTTCCAACAGAGCCCAAACAACAAGTTGGAATGTACAAACTTCAGCCTGTGGAAGAGGTCAAGGAGAGGTGAGAGGGCCTCACATAAGGGATGCTGGAGAGGAGATCTCCCCTTCGTGAGAAGTGGGACTAGAGAAATTCATTTCCCATGAACAGAGACACTTTTCTCAGCACTGGATCCATAAACTTTGTTTTAAATTGAAGTATAGTTGATCTACAATGTTGTGTTAGTTTTAGTGTACAGCAAAGTGACTCAGTCATTCATATATATCAAGAATCTGATATATCAGATATATCAGATTCTTTCCCCTTATAAGCTATCATAAAATAGTGAATATAATTCCATAATCTTTCATTTATACTATTTTCTTTGTGAACACACTGGTCCCCCAGCACAATGTTTAAAATTTTCTAAACCTTCTACATCCACAGAGCTGTTCTGTATTGATGAACTAAAGATACACATCTCATCTCTTTTCTTTTTCTTTCCCTGTTGAGTTTGCATATTTTGATCATCTCATGAGCTATGAGTAATTGCTTCAGTGCTGATGACGGCTCTGTCTCAGAGAACTATACATCTGTTAAATCTTGTCTAGTTCAACTTCTTTCCTCCAACATTATCTTAGGGAAGTTTCATGTGAAATAGGAAGAGAGCAGGAGAGATGCTGCTTCATGCAGTTTACATCTCAGAGGTGAGAACTGAAAGCCCGCCTCTGATGGCAACATCTGCTCTGAACACGGGCATCGAGGGACCTGCCATCAGACTGTTTTGTCTTAAGGATGATCACCGTGTATGTTCACAAATGAAAACATGAAGCGTTCTGACAGCCAAGCAAACCGTGAAGAATTCAACTTCCCAAACAGGAAAACACACCGCAACATCTTGCTGCCCTTCATTTGAAGAAACTCCTTCATTCAGAGTCTCTTCACTTCCTCTTGCTTGACTGCCCTCCCAACCCCCTGAGGTTCATCCCTTACGGACGTGTTTCTGCACACAGGCAAGTTTCCATTAGGAGAGGGACTGGTCCGATGTTGAAAAAAATCAGCTTCCTAATGATAAAATCAGACTTCTCTAGTAAAGATGCTTGAGGCAGTGCATCAGAAGCAGTGAAAGGAGGTTTATAAAATAACCAGCACCACCCAAGACAAAAGTTTTCAGTGACTCACCATTGCCTTCCCGTCAAGTCCCTTGAAATTTCAGTCTCTCTGCTCTCCGGCCTCATTCTCTGGTCTCTGGTCTATCCGTCTCAGTACAATCCCTGCTATATTTCAGGAAGCTCCAGACAACCGAAACCAACCATCTTCCTTGACCATGTTCATTCTCATGTTCTTCCCCAGCTGCTTTTCTTACGCCAGCATTTAAATGCAAATCCTCTCTCCATCCTGTCACTACACGACAAAGGTCTGTGTAGTCAAAGCTATGGTTTTTCCAGTAGTCATGTATGGATGGGACTGGATGGACATGAGTTTGAGCACTCTCCAAGAGTTGGTGATAGAGAAGTTTTGTGTGCTGGAGTCCATGGGGTTGCAAAGAGTTGCACGTGACTGAGTGACTGAACCGAACTGAACTCAGTGCCTAATGCAAGGGCAGGAGCTTCTCCTGATCGTTCAGCTGGATGTGACTGCCCCATCCCTTACAGTGTTGTAGACTCTTGCTTTGAGCATCACATTCAGACTCATGGTGTAGACCTCTGTACACTTGCTCAACCCCCCTTACAACACTGTAGTCTCAGAAGAGTGCTTGATAAAGAAATGCCTTGAGTACAAAACAGAGAGCCTTGTTGCTATGGACTGAACTGTAAACCCCTTGCACCAAATTCATGTGTTGAAGTACTAAGCCCCAGTATGACTGTATTTGGAGACAGCACCTTTAGGAGGTAATTAAGGTGAAATGAGATCATAAGGGTGGGGTCTTTCCACACACACGCACTGAAGAAAAATCATATGAGAACACAGCAAAAAGGCGGCCGTCTGCAAGGCAGAAAGAGAGTCCTCGAAAGAAAACAAACCCTGCGGGTCCTTGTTCTTGAACTTTCCAGTTTCCAGAACTGTGAGCAAACAAATTTCTGTTGTTGAGCTGAGTAAGACATTTATTCATACGTGATGAGCCATCGATAAACAATGATTCTGAAGACTGACTCCATGAATGGGGAAGGTGGTATCTGAAGGGTTGCATCCCCTCTTCTGACCATATCTTACCCCTTTCAGTGGCTAACTGGTAGTAGGAGAGTGGCAATGAGGTGTGGGCTAAAGGGACTATTAGATGCCTTTTACTTAATTTCAACTTTTAAAACACACAGTGCAAAACTTAACATAAAAAGGTATGTATTACAAATGCAGTGTAAGAACAGCTTCTTTTCAAAAACCAAGCTTCACTGGGGTGATCCATCCCTTTCCAATAAAGCTACATAATGCTTCCCTGGCCTCTTCAGATATCAAAAACTGCACACAGTTGACAAATTCTTACAGACTTATTCAAAACAGATTTATGAGTAAAAATGACTTATGTATTTATCAGATAGGGTGTCTGGTATCATGTAGCCAAAATCACAATGTGGTGATTGTGATCACTTTAATCACTTTGATTTAAGCTCTTTAATCACTTTGTTACATCATGAAAACCTGGCTTAAAATCCAGTTCTATTTTACAGGTCAAGCAGTTAAGAGAACATGTTTTATACTATAAACTTACTACTAATTTTACTTGAATGGTATATAGGATTATTCAGGGTTTTCCACAGAAAGAGAACCATTAGGATGGAGATAGATAGATAAATTTATTTTAAGGAATTGACCCACTTGTTTGTGGGGCTAGCAAGTCAGTAGAACAGGTCATCAAGGAAATTTAGGGAGGAATAAGTATTACAGTCTTGAGCCCAAAATTGGCAAGTTTTGAAATCAGGCAGAGTTTCCATGTTTTAATATTGAGGCAGAATTTCTTTCTTTGGGAAACCTCAGTCTTTGCTCTGAAGATCTTCAACTGATTGGATGAGGCCTACCCTCATTTTTTAAGGATAATCTGCTTTATTCAAAATCTACTGACTTAAATATGAATCACATTAAAAAAAAATTCATCATGGCAACATTTAGACTGGAGTTTGACCAAACAAACTGGGTAGCAAAACCTAAAGGAAGCAATTAAACCAGCCAGTCCTAAAGGAATCAATCCTGAATATTCATTGGAAGGACTGATGCTGAAGCTGAAGCTCCAATACTTTGGTCACCTGATATGAAGAGCCAGCTCATTAGAAAAGACCCTGATGCTGGCACAGTTTGAAGGCAGGAGGAGAAGGGGATGACAGAGGACAAGATGGTTGGATGGCATCATGAATTCAATGGACATGAATTTGGGCAAGGTCAGGGAGATGATGCATGACAGGGAAGCCTGGCGTGTGGTGGTCCATGAGGTTGCAAAGAGCTGGACACAACTGAGCAACTGAACAATAGCAACCATAACCCAGCCAAGGTGATATGTGAAATTAACCATCACAGATGGAGACAAAGCTCCACGCAACAGTATTTAACTTAGAGACATTTTCAGCATGGGGTAATATTCCCAAGAGCCCTTGGGAATCCCTGCCTCTTGGCTAAGTTGCTTGAAACACCTAAGCCAAAAAAACCTACTGCACCCAAAACTGAGTGGTGAAACATTCTGGAAGTTCCTCCAGGGCAGAACAGTAGAACAAAGTCCCCACATGCTTTTATTTATTTGGAAAACAGTTCAGGGACCATCCCAGTGAATCCTAGAGAAGAATCGGCAAGTCAGTTTTCAAAGAACAATTCACTGATTTTATCTGAGATTATGTCTAACCGTTCTGCTAAACAATCTTTCAACACTATAACAAGAAGTTGATGAGAAAATAAAACTTAAGGAGTGGATGTACTGCTGAATAAAAGAAAGATTGTTTTCTCTTTTCTACCTCTCTTACTTTTAAATACTATTTTTTATAGCTTCTTGGCAGGAGAAAAAGACTCTTTAAAACTATGACCCAGTGTCAGAGAGAAAACAGACTACTCTCTTAAACTAATGGCTGTTGTTGAGGACTCCTTTAGTGATAGTCAGCCGGGGGAAAAAACAGTGGTGGGGGGCGCGGGGATGAACTTTGCAATAAACGACCTTCAGAGAAGAAGACTATTCATGTTAATTAGTAGCTCTTTTCAAATATGATTCATATATGCATTAGGCCATGCCATGCCGAACAATGCAGGCATTGTAGTAAACATCAAGATAAGTCTCAAGTATGGTTATCAAAATTTTAGGAAACTCTAGGGAGCATTTTTTTTTTTCATAAGATTGTGACTTGCTGCTCCTAGTACATTGCACAATGGTATCTCTCCTAATGGCTTTTAGCTTTTGCCACTGCCAACTTTTATATTTAAAATCCATACAATTATGGACAATTTATGAACATTACGAGGCTTTTCTTTTTTTGTGCTGATTCTTACTAATTCAAGCCAGCTTTTATCCTTTGCAAATCAAATGCATTTTGCTTACAACACTAGATTCATTCTCACATATTCCACTTTATTCTTATTATTAGTATTCCTTATTATGCATATTTAATTTAAGAATGCATTTTCTCCATTAAAAAATTAGAATATGTGGAAAGAAGTACCAGAAGGTGATTATTTGCTTTAGCTTGCTTTTATCAACTATTGAAGCCCTCAGATGGTCTTCCCAAAGTTCCAAGCAAGAGACAAACATGCTAAAAGGCAAAAAAAAAATTAAATAAATAAATAAATAAAATAAAACACAAATCTGCTCTCATAGAACTAGCTTCCTTATGGTATATAAGACGTCAAATTCAATGAAGAGAATACTGAAAATTTCTTCATTTTATGTGACTGGAAAAAGGATATGAATTTGCAAGTATTCCTTAAGCAAATACACCATTAAGTATGGTTTTTTGGAGATTAATCCAGCAAGATGTACCAAAAAGTACGAAGTCAAGTGAGCACCTTACCCACCTTTACACCCCACACCACCTCCTCACGACACTCTTTGACTAAAACAAGACGTCAAATTCAATGAAGAGAATACTGAAAATTTCTTCATTTTATGTGACTGGAAAAAGGATATGAATTTGCAAGTATTCCTTAAGCAAATACACCATTAAGTATGGTTTTTTGGAGATTAATCCAGCAAGATGTACCAAAAAGTACGAAGTCAAGTGAGCACCTTACCCACCTTTACACCCCACACCACCTCCTCACGACACTCTTTGACTAAAACAGAACAATTAATGGGCCAAACCTCCACATATGTCTTTATGTAAAATTCCTTCAATAAAATAGCTAGGACTTTAGAGTCTGCAAGAAATAAGCAACAGGTTGGAGTTCCTTTCTTAATTTTGCAGTCATTGATTGGAGGCTATCAGCCAACTGATTTGATTGGTTTTTCCATGTGTTGCCTAACAAGTTTGAATCTTCCCACTTTCACGTCAAACTTATTGATTTAACTGGTTGTTTAAAAATGGTGAGGGTAAAGCAAAGAACTCTATGTAACTGATGAAAGCAGTCTCCTCTTTCTTGCCCTCCTTACCCACTCGGGATCTCCAACAAACACACTGTGTAACTTTGGTTTGCTGAGTAGGGTCTTATATCAACCACACTGACTGCACAGAACAGGAAGAACAGAGTATGTATGTTAATTTCCCCTTTCAGTTCAGTAAAGTTCAGTTGCTCAGTTGTGTCCGACTCTTTGCGACCCCATGAACTACAGCATACCAGGCCTCCCTGTCCATCACCAACTCCTGGAGTTCACTCAAACTCACGTCCATCAAGTTGGTGAAGCCATCCAGCCATCCCATCCTCTGTCGTCCCCATCTCCTCCCGTCCCCAATCCCTTCCAGCATCTGAGTCTTTTCCAGTGAGCCAACTTTTTGAATGAGGTGGCCAAAGTACTGGAATTTCAGCTTCAGCATCATTCCTTCCAAAGAACACCTAGGACTGATCTCCTTTAGAATGGACTGGTTGGATCTCCTTGTAGTCCAAGGGACTCTCAAGAGTCTTCTCCAACACCACAGTTTAAAAGCATCAATTCTTTGGCA
>SJYX01019387.1:30098-81483 GCA_006410675.1 Oreotragus oreotragus | reverse complement strand
ATGGCTGCAATCACCATCTGCAGTGATTTTGGAGCCCCCCAAAAATAAAGTCTGACACTGTTTCCACTGTTTCCCCATCTATTTCCCATGAAGTGATGGGACCGGATGCGATGATCTTCGTTTTCTGAATGTTGAGCTTTAAGCCAACTTTTTCACTCCTCTTTCACTTTCATCAAGAGGCTTTTTAGTTCCTCTTCACTTTCTGCCATAAGGGTGGTGTCATCTGCATATCTGAGGTTATTGGATATTTCTCCCAGCAATCTTGATTCCAGCTTCTGTTTCTTCCAGTCCAGCGTTTCTCACGATGTACTCTGCATATAAGTTAAATAAGCAGGGTATGTGTAGGTAAGGTCATAATTTTAACTAGATTTGTAACATAATTGGGGATTTGTGTATAAATACATCGATTTGGGGACTATTGATATTTTTATGCTCTTCTATTTCACTATTCATGAAAAAACCAGCAGCATCAACTTAAGTCTTTTTAACATCTCTCAGTAAAATTTTCCAATTGTTTTTCATGTAGTTCTAACAGAGCTTTTATTAAACTTATTCTTGGATATTATAACTTCTGCTACTCTGGTGAGAAGAACTTTTTCCATTGTGCTTTTCTAATTGATAATTTCTGGAATCTAGGAAATTTTTCTATGTTAAATTTTGTTACTGATCATCTTTTTAAACTCTCCAACTAGCTCAAATAACTTTAAAATTTATTCTCATGAGTTTTCTAGATAGACATACTGTCTAGAAATAACAATTTTTCTTTCTTCTCCAATAATTGTATTTCTTATTTCTCTTTTCTGCCCTTTTCCATTGGCTGTAACTTCTGAATAGCATACGATGAATAGCTACAATGTTATCCTTCTTGGTCTTACCTTTAAGAAGACTATTTCTGCTGCTATTTTACTTTTGCAAGCATGGTTGTTCAGTTGCTTCTGGCTATTTGCGACCCTATGTAGCCCACCAGGCTCCTCTGTCCATGGGATTCTCCAGGCAAGAATACTGGAGTGGGTTGCCATGCCTGCCTCCAGGGAATCTTCCTGACCCAGGGATCAAACCCCTGTCTCCTGCGTCTCCTGCATTGCGGGCAGATTCTTCACCATTGAGCCACTGGGGATGTCGCTATTTTAAGTATCGTAAGTATTGGCTGTTGGTTTCAGAGAGAAATTTNTCCAGGCAAGAATACTGGAGTGGGTTGCCATGCCTGCCTCCAGGGAATCTTCCTGACCCAGGGATCAAACCCCTGTCTCCTGCGTCTCCTGCATTGCGGGCAGATTCTTCACCATTGAGCCACTGGGGATGTCGCTATTTTAAGTATCGTAAGTATTGGCTGTTGGTTTCAGAGAGAAATTTTAAATCATATCATTGTCATTGGTCAGTCGCCAAGTTGTGTCCAATTATTCACAACCCCTTGTGGCTCAGCTGGTAAAGAATCCACCTGCGATGCAGGACACCTGGGTTCGATCCCTGGGTTGGGAAGACCCCCTGGAGAAGGGAGAGTCTACCCACTCCAGTATTCTGGCCTAGAGAATTCCGTGGACTGTACAGTCCATGGGGTCACAAATAGTCGGACATGACTGAGCGACCTCCTTCACATTCGGGACCCCATGGAATGCAGCACGCCAGGCCTCCCTGTCCCTTGCCATCTCCCAGAGTTTGTGTAATGCATGTCTCTAACAAGGTTACAAAGAGTTTCTTAAATTGATGATTGATGTTTAATTTCTATCTTTTCATCTTGATTAGACCGACCAGAACACCATCTGTTTTACTAGGAAAAAGAAGTTGGAGATTTTGATCCAAAGCTCATCTTAGCTGGACACTGGCCTTCCACTTAGGGCTCAGCTGCTTCTCCAGGGAAGGGCCCTCTGCTCTGTCCTTCTGCTACACAGGGCACACAACTCCTCTGCTTTGGGTCAGATTGGCCATCTACCATCTGACACTGCTCTTATGGGCTGAGCTGCTAAACCCTCCCACAACTGTTTAAATGTATGTCACCTCAAATTTGTGGCCTGCAAATCTAGCTTGCTGCAAGCATAGCAGGGCAGTCTATTTAACTTCTGGCATGAGATATTTTTTGCCTGTTTGTTTGTTTGTCAGGGAGAATACCATAACATTGATTTTTATCCATGGACTATGCAAGGCCTTTCCCTCATTTTTGACCTTTGAACCCTAGCGATTCTAGTCCCAGTGCTTCGTTGGCTTGGCTTTTATTTGTTAATTTTTTAATATTAAAAACTCAGTGAGCGTTCATACTTCATTAAAATAAAATATAATCACTGTTTCACAATTTATTTAGCTGACTTCATGAATTTTGGAAATTTTTATTCTTTTTTCTGACAGTCAGAAATATGTTTTCCCTCAAGAAATTAGGAGGGACACAGGACTCTTAAATTCCTCCATTTCTCTGTTATTCTTATATGCGGTCAAGTCGTCTCCCAATTCCCAAAGTTGCTGTTCTTCCCCTTTACCCATTTTCTTATTTCTTTGCCACCATCAACCTTCCTCTTTCAGCAAATCAATTTATCTCTACTGAGAAAACCAAGGTCAACAGGTGGGAACTCAGCCTTGAGTCTTTAACTCATTCTGGAGTCTTCCCTGTCCCCTCCACGATTTGCTCCTTTTCCTCCAGTTTCCTGGGATTCACAGTCTGTCCTCCAGTATGAGCTCAACCTCTCCAACTCTCCTTCATCCAGTTCCACCCGCTCGTCACGCACAGTATCGACCTCTGCTGGGCTTCTCCCTCTCCCTCTCTGCTGACTTTTCATCCCTTTAAGTCTCCAGTCAAACACGTAGAATTCTAGCAGTTCCTTCTCTGACTCTTTTCTCCTGACTGATTTGTAAGTATCGACACCCTCCCTCTATCCCAGGATTTTTATTTTTTAGTACTGATTTTATTTCACCATACATTGAGTGAGATTTTCCCCAGGTAATAGCTTTTCCTCCCTGAACTTCTCCTGGTCTCTATGCTATTGAGGTGAGCGTTGTAATTTCTATATCAAACCTCATTTCTAAATTGCATTTTGCCTGCTGAACTATCTCAGCCTAATGTTCCACAAGCATCTCTAAACAACCTGTACCAAATTGCACCTATCAAACTCCCCTGACAAAATCTGCTCCGTGTGCCAGCTCTTTTATTGTCAGGAGTGGTATAAGCACCTCCAGTCACCCCAGCTGAACTGGGAGTCACGGACCCCCCGCACTCACCCACATATCTGTCTTTTCAGGTTCTCTGTATCTCTTGCCCCTCTATGCCCCCTGCTGCAGCTTGACCCTAATCGTTTCTCTTTGGAACTCCCGGTGTGGCCGCTCTGCTCGAAGCAGTATTCTGTGAAGCATGCTCTTTCTGATCTCTAGCTGTCCCACATTCTTCCCACTGTTTTCCTCTCCTTGAAACACTGCCTACTCTGATATTGACTGCGTCAAAAATTCCCGAATACAATCATCAACTGAGATCTTCCTTAACAACAACACAAAAAGTAGTTCTATTTAAACCTCTTTTGTGCTTAAAACCCTCTAACAAACCTCCATTGCCCTTGAGATAAAGTTCGAACCTCTTAACTGGTATATCCATTCTCTTCTCTAGACCTTTCTCTCACCAAACTTATGTCTACACTTTTGTGTCCTCCTCATGGGAAACTTTTGGAGAAGGCAAGGGCACCCCACTCCAGTACTCTTGCCTGGAAAATCCCATGGACGGAGGAGCCTGGTGGGCTGCAGTCCATGGGGTCGCGAGGAGTCGGACATGACTAAGTGACTTCACTTTCACTTTCCACTTTTGTGCATTGGAGAAGGAAATGGCAACCTACTCCAGTGTTCTTGCCTGGAGAATCCCAGGGACGGGGGAGCCTGGTGGGCTGCCGTCTATGGGGTCGCACAGAGTCAGACATGACTGAAGCGACTTAGCAGCAGCAGCAACAGTAGCACAGGAAACTTTACACACCTCTTATCTTTGTCGTTTACCATGCTATTCCATGCCACCATGATCCACACTTTGTTTAATTTTTTATCCCTACCTGCAATGCTTCTGATATCTTCTCCCCTTTCTCTGTTGTCAACCAACATTTATTTATCCTTTTAAAACCTGGAAAAAAATAAATTGTCAGACACATACAACCTACTGAGACCAAACAATGGATAAACAGAAAATCTAAACAGACCAATAATGAATGAGGAGATTGTACATAGAAAACTCCAAATTTTTTTTCCTAGCATTAGAGCAAAAATTTATTAAAATCTATTTATACAGTGTTTTAAATGGCAACCCACTCCTGTATTCTTGCCTAGAGAATCCTGTAGATGGAGGAGCCTGGTGGGCTGCTATCCATAGGGTCTCACAGAGTCAGACATGACTGAAGCAACTTAGCATGCATGCATGCATCGGAGAAGGAAATGGCAACCCACTCCAGTGTTCTTGACTGGAGAATCCAAGGGATGGAGGAGCCTAGTGGGCTGCCATCTGTGGGGTTGCACAGAGTCAGACCTGACTGAAGCAACTTAGCAGCAGCAGCAGCATACAGTGTTTCACATACAAAAAAATAGAGTCCTTAACATTCAGGCAATGAGTTCTGTTCTCAAAAATGCTCTGTGAGAAGACAGATTTCTTTTCTTGTCCTCTGAAAAGATACTCCTATTTGTATTCCTAAAAATGATGCCTTTATCACACCATTTCTCATAAGAAGAGTCCAGTTGAGATCACAAGATTTCTGCAGAGAGTGAAGTGATATTAGCAGAGCATCTTCTCCAGAATGCAGTGCCTCATCAACAGAAGAATGGGAAAAATATTTGCAAACTATATATCTGATAAGGGGTTAATATCCAAAATATAGTAGAAGTTCATAAAACTTAACAGCAAAAAAACCCAACCCCAAACCAAAGCAAAACCCCCCAAATAACCCAATTAAATGTAGGCAAAGGGCCTGAATATAAATTTTCCCAAAGAAGCCATACAAATGGCCAACTGGCACGTTGAAAGGTACACGACATCACTGATCATCAGGGAAATGCAAATAAAATCCACAATGATATATTACCTCACTCCTGTTAGAATGGCTATCAATCATCAAAAATACAGGATATAAGGTTGGCAAGGATATGGGGGAAAGGGAACTCTGTACACTGTTGGTGGGAGTGTAAATTAGTGCAGTCACTATGGAAAAGAGTACAAAGTTTCCTCAAAAAATTAGAAATAAAACTGTCATATGATCCAGCAACTTCAACTTCAGGTATACATCCAAAGGAAATGAAATCACTGTCTTGAATAGATATCTGCATTCTATGTTGAAAGCAGTGTTATTCACAAAAGCCAAAGTATGGAAACAACCCAAGTTGTTCGTAAATGGGTGAATGAATTAAAAAAATGTGATACAGGTAGATAGACAGATATAGAGACACACACACATACAGGAATATTATCCAGCCATAACAGAAAGGAAATCTTGACATTTGTGACAGCATGGATGTGAACCTTGAGGGTATTATGTTGATTGAAATAAGTTAGACAAAGATAAATACTATTAATAGATGATCTCACTTATATGTGGAATTTAAAAAACAAACTCACAGAAACAGAGTAGTTTGGTAGTTGCCCAGGGATTGAGGGGGGTGGACTGGGATGGATGAAGGTGGTCAAAGGGTACAAGCTTCCAGTTTTGAAATGAATGATTTCTGGGGATCTAATGTACAGGAGGGTGACAATAGTTAACAGTATTGTTATATACATGAAAGTTATATATATTATTGCTTTATACATGAAAGTTGCAAAGAATAAATCTTTAAAGTTCTACACACACACACATGCATAAAAGGTAACTGTGAGGCGATGGATGTATTAACCAACTTTATTATTATAATCATTCTGAAATATACACAGATATCAAACCATCACATGTACACCTTAAACTTATACAATATGTCAGTTATATCATGATAAAAGTGGTAAAATTGAAGCAAATATGAACAAGGATAAAAGAAAAGAGAAAGAATAAAGCAAGAAAGCATGTGATATATTCCATGAAAGTCTGCACCTTTTCCAGGACAAGGGAAAAGAAACCAGAAAACTGCCCATTCCTCTCCTCCACCCCAACACAAATAAAATAACTTATCTCCTCTAGGAGACCAGACAATTGCTGCCTCCAGCAGGAACTGTATTCCCCACTGATCTCTGAGACTGTGCATTTTTGTAAGTATTCTGAACAAATCACTGAATTAATTTCCTTTTTATTTCCTTACAAAGAAGGGATTGGTGGCTCAGATGGTAAAGCGTCTGCCTGCAACGCAGGAGACCCAGGTTCGATTCCTGGGTCGGGAAGATCCTCTGGAGAAGGAAATGGTAATCCACTCCAGCACTCTTGCATGCCTGTCTCTTATACACATTGAGATGTGTATAAGAGACAGCCACTGATCTCTGAGACTGTGCATTTTTGTAAGTATTCTGAACAAATCACTGAATTAATTTCCTTTTTATTTCCTTACAAAGAAGGGATTGGTGGCTCAGATGGTAAAGCGTCTGCCTGCAACGCAGGAGACCCAGGTTCGATTCCTGGGTCGGGAAGATCCTCTGGAGAAGGAAATGGTAATCCACTCCAGCACTCTTGCTTGGAAAATCCCATGGACGGAGGAGCCTGATAGGCTGCAGTCCACGGGGTCGCAAAGAGTCGGACACGACTGTGCATTTTTGTAACTTTTCTGAACAAATCACTGAATTAATTTCCTTTTTATTTCCTTACAAGAAAACTAAACAACTAATATACCAAAATGTTCTCCCTCACTGGAAAATTCCCCTGATTCTAGTATTTGGGTTTATATGACTCCATTTGGAGTCAGTTTTACGAGACATTTTTTTTTTAAAAAGGAAACATTTAGTACTACAGTTGGTCTAAGTATTTTATTCTGTATAGGCCAATATAAGCTTGTTTTCCCCCTCATTCTTTGCTTTCTTCCTCTCATTTTTATTCACCCTCTGCTTTCCAAGTGCTACTTTTCATACCAAACTTTTCATCCTCAAAAATGTTACAGACTTTTCAAGATGAATGTTGGTTCCCCAAATACAAACCCTGGGACTCAGATGCATCATTGGGGGATAACTTCTCAGCACCACACAGAGAGACAATGTTTTACAAACAGTCTCTGACTTGATAGACTTATCTGAGCACGTTTTACAGGAGACTGAGCGGGTAGATGTTCAAGGCGCCTTATCCTCAGCGCCCCGCCCGTATCGTAGTCTGCGGGGCCTGCCATAACAAAATACCATGCCCTGTGTGGCTTAAAAACAGGAGTTTATGTTCTTAGATGGAGAAGGCAATGGCAACCCACTCCAGCACTCTTGCCTGGAAAATCCCATGGATGGAGGAGCCTGGTAGGCTGTAGTCCATGGGGTCGCTAAGAGTCGGATATGACTGAGTGACTTCACTTTCACTTTTCACTTCATGCATTGGAGAAGGAAATGGCAACCCACTCCAGTGTTCTTGCCTGGAGAATCCTAAGGATGAGGGAGCCTGGTGGGCTGCTGTCTATGGGGTTGCACAGAGTTGGACACGACTGAAGCAACTTAGTAATAGCATGTTCTCAAAGGTTGGAGGCTGGGCAGTCCAAGGTCAAGGTGCTGGTTTCTGCTGTGCTATCTCCCGGCTAATAGATGTCTGCCTTCATGCCATGTTCTCACACGGAGAAGAAAGAAAAGGCATGGGTGCTCTCGTATGGTCTTATTAGGACGCTAATCCCCTTGGATGGATCAGGGCTCCATCCACCCTTATGATTTTACTTCATTTTAATTGCTTTCTTATTCCAAATATAGTCACATTGGGGGATTAGGGTTTCAACATAAGACTTTGGGGAGACACAATTCTGTCTATAGGACCCTTCCCCAATACTATAAAGTGAAAACAGACGGAAACTCACAACAAATATCCATTTTTAACTTCATTACCCATCGGCAAAAATTAATTATGAAAAAGAATTAGCAAGTTGACTCATTGACCACTACTCCTTCTGGTACTCATTAGGTTGAAAATAACTTTTCTTGTGCTTCAAAGCACTTTAGGAGAGTCCTTTTTCTTTCACATGAAGGTTAAAATGGTTTGGTAACTGGACTTAAGGTGATAATCACTTTGTCGTACATATGGATGTTAAATTTTAATGCTGAAAACCTGAAACATATAATAAAAAAGTGTTTTTAAATGAAAAAAAAAAAGATTTCATATAATCCCATAGCAGCCCTTTTATCGCTCCCCTTATGCTGCCCCCTCCTTCCTTCTCCCTTCTGGCAACCACTAGCTTGTTCTCTATTAACTGTGAGTCTATTTCTTTCTGTTTTATTCACTAGTTTGTTTTTTAGATCCCACATATAAATGATGTCATACAGTGTTTGTCTTTCTCTGTCTGACTCAGTAGCTTCTTATTTAAAAAATATTGGGGATTCTTGGCCAGAGAATCATGTTGAAACATGTTTTGACAGAGCCTTTATAAGCAATTACCCTTCCCCCCTGCTGAAGCAAGCATTCCTCACATCTGCTGAGCTCTGCAAATTCACAGAGCACTTCAAAATCAGTTATTTAATCTTCACAGCCATCAAGCAAGACATATCAATAATCATGAAATATCAATAATAAAAACTTTTATTGAGGGCTGACTTGGTGTCTGTTACTACACCAAATGCTTTGTATGAATTAGGTCAATTGTCATGACAATAACTCTGATTATTCCTATTGAAAGATGAGGAAACCAAAGCTCAGATAAAGCAAGTAAATTGTCCCCATTTTACAGACCCAGAACCAACCAAGCTTTCTAAGACCCTTTCCAAGGCACCATGCTGTTTCTCAGCATCTCCAAATCACCCTTGGGGGCTGAGACCATTTTGGTGCCCTTTAGGGGGCTCACCATCCCAGCCTGGAAGAGATCAGTCACAGTGGTCTATCAGCTGTGCCTGTAAGCCACGGTTTGAACACTCACACAAAGATATCTCAAAAGTGAAGACAAAGGGCATGATCCCAGTTGGAAACGACTAATGGGGATCCTTTGCCTCTGAGGCAAGAGCTCCAATCTACAACGAGAAGCGCCAGTTCCACTGGCATGCTGTCTACATAATGCGAACCATGGTGTTTGGCAATGGCTCTTAAATTTGGCACACACCACACTCCTCCTGGACCCACGAGATAACATAACCAAATGTTTTCTGAGGCTGTAAGAAATGCATGCTTTGCAGGTAGGAAGAAAGGCAAACATCAGCCCTATAGGGGGCTTGCTTCATCTGATCCCAAGGGCAAAACGGCTCAGTCCCTGCCGATCCTCCAAAAGGTTAAATGTGAGCAAGGACCCAGATAAATGGTCACAATGCAAACAGAGTCATGTAAATAAATGCATCTCTGATCGACGTGGGCTGGTGATGCCAAATATACCATCTGCACCATTTCTCATGATGAGTTTTTTTTTTTCCCCTGCAAGTCCCAAGCAGCGAGAAGATGACCGTGTTTATGCAGACCAAGGTACGCTTCATTTGACACTCTTGGAAATTTAAAAAAATTTTCAGATCCACAGAGAGTCAATAGCATTTATATTTTTATAGGTAAGCTTGAAGTTAGAAGAAAGAAATCTCACTAGAAAGTATAGGGCAAATGTCTGGGGCCTGAAAAGGCACTTGTCATGTACTGTGATTTTCAGAGGGCTCTACTTACATCTGCAATCTAAGACTCTTCAACTTGCCCATACTTATTCACTTAACAAAAGTATTGTTGTCGTTTAGTCGCTAATATCATGTCTGACTCTTTTGCACCTCATCGACTATAGCCTGCCTGGCTCCTCTACCCATGGGATTTATCTGTTGACTCAGATGGTAAAGAATCTGTCTGCAATGCAGGACACCCAGGTTCGATTCCTGGGTCTGGAAGATCCCCTAGAGAAAGGAATGGCAACCCACTCTAGCATTCTTGTCTGAAGAATTTCACAGACAGAGGAGTTGGCGGGCTACAGTCCATAGGGTCGCTAAGGGTCTGACACGACTGAGCGACTTTCACTTTCATTGTTTTGTTTAATCTCTGTATCATGTTGCCATGCCCTCCTCCAAGAATATTCCTGGCCCAGGGGTCAAACCTGCATCTCCTGCATCTCTGCACTGGCAGGCAGATTCTTCACCACTGAGCCACTCGGGACGTCCCAACGACTTTGGAGTTAATATTCTAACTCTTGCATAACACACAATTCTGTGGGAGAAATAACAAAAAACATCTGTAGATGGAGTGATAGTTGTTACAGCAGAGGAGCCGCAGCTAGAGGAGAGATGATCCCCCCTCTTCTTGAGGGGGACAGGGTGGAGGATGGAGCAGAAAGCACCAGGAAGTTCAGGAGAGGCCACAGAGAGCAAGGGGCATTTGAGCTGGGCACTGCAGGATGCGTAGGAGCTCTCCATGCAGGCAAAGGAGGGGATGTCGAGGACAAAGGGAGAGGAAAAGCACTTCTGTTCAAGGAGTGGTGTCTGGGCTACTCTGACTTGAGACCAAGGTGTCTGAAAACAGTGGAAGAAAAGGAGAAGATACAGCCCGGGGGCTGGTCTGGGGTCGGAGAGTGAAGGCAGAGTTGCTAATGTTAAAGGCTTGGGATTTCTTTTAATAGGCATGGGGAAATCATTTGTTTACATTTTAAAGCAAGGCACTGACCTAATCTTATTTGAGTTTTAGAAAGGTTATACTGGGCTAAACAGAGTAGGCCTTGAGGCTGTCAAAATGTTCGTAATTTGCCCCCAAAACAGGGGTGGCGGAATCTTTCCCCAGGAGGTTAAACAAATTTCCCAAATGCCAGGAGGCTGGGGAGTTGCATTCAGGGAGCAGACCCCCACCTCTCCCCCTCAGTAGAGGGCAGGGTACCCACTTGGGCCCCGGGCGCAGCTGTTGCCTACCTCCCCAGCAGCTACAGGTGGAGAAAAATGTTACAAAGCAAGGAAAACAAGTAAACCAACTCGCAAAAACCTTTTCAGTACGCCGAGAAAGAGACTTTTCAAACACAAGACTCTTTCCTATGAGAAGGACAGAGGCTGTGGTCCCTGTTTTCTCTCCATTCAAACCCAGACCCAACCACCTCCACAAATGCAGTCAGTTTGCAGATGAAAATGCTTTTGCTACCGACGCTTCTGTCAGGCACAGGCTTCAGTGTGTTTCAAGCTTTATGTTTTTAATACCCTCGTTAATATGACATGCCCCATATAATATGTCGGTATGATGCAAGCACTTCACTGGTATCTTTTTTTTTTTCCTTTGCTGTGCCACACAGCATGTGGGATCTTAGTTCCCTGAGCAGGAATTGAACCCAGGACCCCGGCAGGGGAAGTGCAGAGTCTTATCCACTGAACCACCAGTGGCTGCTGCTGCTGTTAAATCGCTTCAGTCGTGTCCAACTCTGTGCGACCCCACAGACAGAAGCCCATCAGGCTCCTCCGTCCACGAGATTTTCCAGGCAAGAGTACTGGAGTGCGGTGCCATTGCCTTCTCCAAGTCTTCAGTGGCGTCTTAAAGAAATGCTCTTGTTCTCTTGACTATTTGCCCTGCCTGTGTTCAGCCCCTGGACTCAGAAGCTGATGGCCCTGACGCCCATTTCCCCCTACACGTGGAACCTTCAGCTCCTTCAGCAGGGCAGCGGCCCCCCACTTTTCTGAGGGTCTCCATCGTGCTCTCTATACCCCCTCACTCTCATCTCAGAGCAGTCATGGGACTCAAAGACGCTGCCAAAGCAGAGAAACCTCTGCTGGAAGGAGGACCAGGTGAGCAAAGTCCTGAGCAGAAACCCATGCAACCACGGCAGGCAGGCAGGCACTTAACTGGGGCTTTTAAAGAGTCTTCCAATGAGCATTCATTGACCATTTGCTGCACCTGCTACAAAATCCTAATATGGCCCAGCAGCAATAAGAATTTGCATGGAAGTGCCCACTGCTTCATCATGGAAACCAACATATTTTCCAAAAATCCTGCAAAGGGAAGAAAAGATCCTTCCGGGTCTCATTTAGCACCATGGCCAGTGGTGTGGAACGTGGTCTCAGCAGAGGAAAAGCAGTGGGTCCTGGGCCGGTAAGCAAGCCTCTGGTCTAAGGAGAGAGAAAACCCACAGAGCACGTGCTAACTTGACTTCACTTCTGGTCATAAAGCATCCGATCACTTTACTAGGATAAAACAGCAACTTTTTTCTATTCTGCTCTCAAAATCATCTTTCTTCCCTGTTACTAAAATTGATTTCATTCCCATTTAGCTATAAGCCAAACAGAGCCCTGCATCCACCATCTCCCAGTTCATTCTCCATCGTGTCACTTTATTTTAGCTTTAGAACCTGAATCTTTGTTTACATGTAAATAACTCAGGGTTACTTAGGCTGATTTAAAAACAAAAAGAGACCGCTAATCATCTATTGTTTGATATATACCATTTACAGCAAAAGATCCTATTCCCACTGATCATTTTTTGTTATTAAAATGTAGTTTTTAGCTCTTTTTCTCTCAAGGACTGGGTTTGGATAATTTAACTCTGAAGAAAGATGGAAAACTCTTTCCATAAAAATGGAGGGGGAAAATCTGAAATGTTAAGTACTAACTCGTAGTCCACTATTGCCCTTATCTTTAATAATGGAAACACAGTTTAGCACACCATGCAAAAGAGCATCCTTGTATTTTTAAATTGCAAGTGTCCAATTATGTACAAGGGTCAAGACAAAATTGATCTGAAGGAGCCCAATTTTAAAATCATTTTTAAAATCAGGACAAAGGATGCCACATTATTAAACTAAAATGTTTAAAAATGAAAAGTATTATGCATGCCGCATGGTGGAAGATCAGATTTTTATTAATGCAAGTTTTAAATGCTGATTAATCCTCTCGAGAGTCAGTTTCCCAAAGCATTGGACTGTATTCAAGTCTTTTTCAAAACGGCACATCACTTCCATTATTCTGAATATTAATTGAACAACATTATAACTAAGGATACAAAGCAAGATTTAAAGCATGATTACAGCTGTCAGTGCTTACATCTAAATAAGTCATTGGAAATTCAAGCTTAGAAGAAAAAAAATGGTGTAAATCTTTCTTAGAATGGTGAAGCTCTCTCAGCCTTTTTCAAAAATGAATTTGCTGCTTTAGGACTCGGGAAAGCTTTAGCTGTGACTTGGTCTTACTATATTTATCTGGGCAACTCTCAATCAGAAATCAGAGTTCTGTTTTTTTTCTTGAGATTTGGGACAATGTCAAGGAGATTTTCTTTTGAGGGAGAAGGAAAGGGAGAGCCAAAGAATATTAATAGTTGATAGAATTTCCCATTTCCTCATTTTATATTTCTATTTCAGCCTCATGTCTATACTCAAAAATCAAACAATTAAACAAATTTAATCAAATGAGCTATTATGGTTCCAAACAACTCATTAAACTGGGAGTCAAGCAACTGAAAGTAACTAATGACTTATTTTCACAACAACCTACTGTCTAAATTCAACTTTTTTTACCTCCTAAACCCAGCTTGGGGGTAGGTGAAAATCCCCACTTCCCTACCAAAAGCAGAGTAAAATGCTGGCTTCTATTACCACCTTGGAATTTTAGTTTTGTTTAAGTGGTTGCTCTGTATCTGAGTGATAGCTCTTTGTTCGAAAAGATGCAAAAGCTACTCTCACATCTAATTCTAGTGAGATAAATGGCATTATGAAGGGAATATTAAAAATTTACAGCTCCCTTTACTAAGTTTATTTGTCAGCCAAACATGCTGAATATTGCATAACACACACACACACACACAAAAGCCTGTCATCCCGACGATGAAAAAGATATGAGGAAATAATGATGCAGAGATAACAAGTCTGATAGAGTTTGCATATCTCTGTTGCTGTTTGGCATGTCATTTAATTGTATTGCGCCAAGCCGGCAGAATCGCACAATATGTTAGTGTAAAGGGTCCACAGTTTAAGCGGAAAATCTAGAAGTGTTAACTATACACTGTCTAATTATACAACCTTACTGTCCCAGAATGTGATTTCAGAAACCATTTCTGACATATGGGAAAAGGGTAGAACAGCTGGTCATTAAGGTTTTCTCAAGACTATTTAGCAACACACTTGAATGTAATTAAAGTGAGACACTAAATACTGCACTTGTGGTACAATGTATTTTTAATTTTTATGGCATGTGGTAAAAGTAAATAGATGCAAAGCATTCAAGTTTCTCCAGTAGGCATCCAACTTGTCAAAGATGCAGTGTCTGTTTCGCTGATTGTAAGCCTGGTCCTGGTGTTAAGTCATAGGCATCCATTTGGGATGTTTAAGGCTGTCTTAAAGAGACTGAATTTGACAATACTCTGAGGGATGTTTAATTGGAACTCCCACACAAAGCATGAGATGAACTCATTCATTTATTTATTCATTCATTCATCAAACGCGACCTGGAATAATTTTAGATGATAAAGACATTGGCCCTGCCCTTGAGTTACTCACAGCTTATTATGCTTAAAATAGAGTGAAGGAGGGTGATTAAAGGGTACCATAGGAGCAAAAAGGGGTATCAGGTCCAAACCGGTGATGTCCAGCAAAATCCCCTGAATAGGCGTCAGTTTAAGCAGGAAGAAAACAAGGGAGCGAGGGGTAAAGACAGTCTAAGCAGAGGGAGAAGATTATGCAAAGGTTTGGAGGTGAGGGTTTTGTAATAAGAATATGATCTTTATACTTACTGAACATATACAACATCCCGGCACTAGGCTAAGCCCTTGATACATATTAGCTCATTTAATTCTCCCAGCAACCTTATGTGCTAAGTACTATGGTCTACCCTTTACAGATGAGGAAACTAACAGGATTCAAACCCAGGTTTGTGTGCATCTCAAATCAAACTTTTTTTCATATTGCCTTCTCCCAACTGATAGGAAGAGCCAAGTCCATTTCGTTTTTAAGGAACCTAGTGTATTGACTCATCAGTCCCTGTTAAAACCCTGTTATTAAGAGAAAAACAAGCTACAGATATGTAGGGACTTATATTCATATATATAAAGAACTCTCAAAACTCAATGGTAAGAAAATAAATCACCCAGTTAAGTGGCTGAGCAAAAGATCTAACAGATACTTCTCCAAAGAAAAAATGTAATGCTAAATAAGCAAATGAAAAAATGCTTACCATCATTAGCCATTAGGGAAATGAGCATTAAAACCACAAAGAAATATCATTATGTTCCTATTAGAATGGCTAAAATAACAATTAAAAAATCATGACAATACCAAATGCTATCAAGGCTGTGGAGCAACTGGAACTCCTATACATTGCTGATGGGAGTGCAAGAATGTACATCCACTCTGGAAAATTTTGGTAGTTTCTTATAAAGTTAACCATGTGCTTACCATATGATCCAGCAAACCCACTCCTAAAGAAATGAAAACCTATGTGAATATTTGGAGCACAGTTATTCATAATCTTTGAAAACTAGAAACAATACAAATATCCTTCAGCAAATGAATTGGCAAACTGTCTTACTTTCACACAATGGAATGCTGCTCAGCCATGAAAAGGAATGAACTAATATACACAACCAACTATAATAAATATATGCAATGTTGATAAATGGAACTCTAGTCATTAGGGAAAATATAACATTCCAGGTACCACACTAGACTTGCCAAGATTTCTTCTTTGGTTATCTAATCTTCCAACAGATCTATGAGATAAACTTTAATATCCCCATTTTACAAGCAAGGAATCTGAGGTTCAAAACAGTTAAGAAGCTTCCTCATGTATATGAGTGCAAGTACACTCACAGACACACACACACAGACATATCCCCATACACAAAGCTAAGCAGTCAGAAGGCCAATGTAGAAGTCCATAATTTTTCCATCATGGTTGGTTAGTGCCTACTTTGATTTATTTTGCTACATAACTTTACAGAAGATGTAGTAATTCTGAGAAAACAGGACATAGCATGAGGAATTATGAATCGTGATTAAGAAGCCAGATCTGAGACACTCCAGGGCTGAGCCCTGTCTGTGGGATTACTGTGGCCTTCTCTCTTCTCTTCTCTTTCTATCTAAGGGTGTTTCATTGTTCATTAGAATCTTCAATAGACAGTGGCTGAGGGAAAAAAAAAAAAGATATGAAACTCAAACCTACTCACTTTACTCCTTACACTGTTGCTGTTTAGTTTTAAGTCATATCTGACTCTTTCGTGACTCCATGAACTGCAGCCCGCTGAGCTCCTCTGTCCATGGGATTTCCCAGGCAAGAATACCAAAGTGGATTGCCATTTCCTTCTCCAGGGGATCTTCCGGACCCAGGGATCAAAGCCAAGTCTCCTTGCATTGGCAAGAAAATTCTTTACCACTGAGCCACCAGGGAAGCCCCCACACAGATGTCTAGAAATGTTGAAACTTTGGCTAATAAGAAATTGAAAACTGGCTGTGAATAATCATCATCTTTACAACTGCTATCTTCTTATTAGTCTAAATGACCAAGCAATGCTGCAGCTGTGAGCTCTGATCCTGTAGTTTCAACCTCTTTACCACCACTGTGAAACTATATCTTTGATTTTCCTTACTGCTTTTTAAGGGGCAGTCCTTCAACCTTGAAGATTACTTTGCTGCAAAGGACATGATTTGGAGTTGCTTTCCACCATAGGAAGAGTAGAATTAGAGGCTCATCCACATTCTCTTACTCTCCCCGAATCTCTATTGTCATCATAGTAGCTGGACACAGTGAAAGGACGTAGACTTTTGGCCAGAGAACAAAAGAAAGCTAACTGACCCACGTGGGCATTGAACCCTTGACCTCATTAGCATTGTTTTCTCACCACCTCTACTAACAGACAGCCCAATTATGAACACTGAATCAAAGGGGGAAGTCACCTCTTCACCTGGAGCCAAGAAAAGCATACGACGGCTGGTTGTTAAGAAGGGAGTGCTTCTCCAGGCAAATAACCACAGCATGAACATCCATAAGCAATTTCTAAGCTTCTTCCAATCTTGCAGGGCTCAGTCTAACAAGAATTGCTGTCATTGTGGTTTCCAGTCTGAGAGGTGACAAAAGGTTTAGGACCATCACCTTACAACAGACGTGCTGGAGTACACAGGGTGTACCTTCTTACAAAGACTCAAGTCTAAGCCAGCTTAAGTCATCTGCAGTTGTGATCCCCCATGCTTATTCCTCACTCTGAAACCCTTCCCCACTGTTAGTCTTCACACTCGAAGCCCTGCCTATAAACAGAACACTTCTTTTGAGTGTACACTAAAGTATCTATGTCAGAGATATTTCCACAGTCGACTTTTCGATTGAAATGAGTCTTGTTACTCTGTGGCATCATAGAGGTTCTTCACAGGGGTTCTTAAACTGTTAATTACCACTTCCTTGTTCTGAAAGGTAGTGAATTTGTAAGATTGGTGTCTCTGTATATGAGTTTATGTGCACATACAATTACTTAGGAATTTTTTAGAGTATAAGTTGAGTTATATCTAATTAGTTGTATTTCATTTTTGGAAAACTAAAGTTACTCCCATAATCTCCTGGAATGCAATGACTGAGTAGGTCAGTCAAGGCATGAGGATAATAAAATCAAAGAAGATGGCTCAATTCCCTGACCAGTTACAGGGCTTTTTTATAGTCATGGGCCCCAACTCCAGGCAGAGACAACCAGCTCATACACAGTGTGATTTTCATAGAGAACAAGGAGAAAGGGCATGATAATTCATTGTGGAAACACATCTTTTTTACTGGGGAAAAAAAAGAGCCAATTCTGATGGTAGTTGGTTTAGCTTTATGTGGTTCTCATATACAAGGCGGGGAAGGCAATGGCACCCCACCCCAGTACTCTTGCCTGGAAAATCCAATGGACGGAGTAGCCTGGTGGGCTGCAGTCCATGGGGTCGCGAACAGTCGGACAGACTGAGCGACTTCACTTTCACTTTTCTCTTTCATGCATTGGAGAAGGAAATGGCAACCCACTCCAGTATTCTTGCCTGGAGAATCCCAGGGATGGGGGAGCCTGGTGGGCTGCCGTCTATGGGGTCACACAGAGTCGGACACGACTGAAGTGACTTAGCAGCAGCAGTAGCAGCAGCAGCATATACAAGGGTGGCACTAAATGAATTAGAAGACATATGTCCAGAAACTAGTGTTGACCCACTCAAAGATGAATTGTAGTTCTAGACTCTAAATTGTGGTTATATTTCAGAACATATTTTCCTTTATAGAAGACTTTCTGATCCTGTGGATTTGACTGCTAGCTCTTCCTTCTACACTATTCTTCCTAGTACCAGACAACAACTCATTTCCTACCAAGCTCATGCAATGACATAAAGTGTATCTCAAAGATATTGTGAGCTCAGTTCCAGAGCACCACAATAAAGCAAATATTGCAATAAAATAACACACCAATTTTTAAATTTCCCAGTGCGTATAAAAGTTATACTTACATATACTGTGGTCTATGAAGCACGCAATAGCATTATGTCTAAAAAGCAATGTACATACCTTAATTAAAAATACCTAATTGCCAACTATCATCTGAGCCTGTAGCAAATCAATCTTTTTGCTGGTGGAGGGTCTTGCCTCCATGTTGACGGCTGCTGACTGATCAGGATGGTGGTTGATGAAGTTTGGGGTGGTTGGCCAAAAAATGTGTTTGGATTTTTCTATAGCATCTTGCTGAGTGTGTCTCCATCGGACACTCATCTTTTTTTCTGAGCAGTGGGTCTCAGGAGTGGGCTTACACTTTCCATTAAACCATGCGGTCAGCAGATGTGCTGTCATCTAGACTTTGTTGTTCCACTTACAAAGCATAGGCAGAGTAGGTTAGCATGATTCCTAAGGGCCCCAGAATTTCAGAATGGGAAATGAACAGTGACTTCAACTTCAGGTTGCCAGCTACAATAGCCCCAGACAAGAGTATCAGCTGGGCTTTTTGAAGCCAAGCATTGACTTCTCCTCTGTAACCATGGAAGTCCTAGGTGGAGTCTTCTTCCAAAAGAAGACACAGAAAAATTGGTAGTCACCTTGCTTAATGATCTTTGTTAGCTCTTCTGGATAACTCATTGAGCCTTCTATATCAGCACTTGCTGCTTCACTTAGCACTTTCTGGAAATAGCAGCTTTCCTGAAGCCTCATGAACCAGCTTCTCCTAACTTCAAACTTTCCTTTTGCAGTTCCCTCACCTCTCTCAACTTTGTAGAATTGAAGAGTATTAGAGCCTTGCTCTGGATTAAGCTTTATCAGCAAATGTTGTGGCTGACTGGACCTTCTATCAAGACCACTAAAACTTCCTCCATATAATGAGGCTGTTTTGCTTTCTTATCATTGGTGTGTTCACTGAAGTAGCATTTTAAATTTCCTTTAAGAACTTTTCCTTTGCATGCCCAACTTGGCTGATTTGCAAAACAGGACTTGCTTTCAGTTTATCCTGGCTTTGGACATGCCTTCCTCACTAAATTTAATCTTATTTCTAGATTTTTATTTAAGATAAGGGACATATGACCCTTCCTTTTGTTTGAACACTTAGAGGCCATAATAGGGTTATTAACTGGCTTCATTTCAATATTGCTGTGTCTTAAGGAATAGAAAGGCCTGAGGAGAGGGAGAGAGATGAGGCGATGGTTGGTTGGTGGACCAGTCAGAACATATATAACAATTAGCAGTTAGGTTAGTTGTCTCATATGGGAGTGACTAATGGTGTTCCAAACAATTACTATAGTAACATCATGGATCACTGATCACAGTCACCATAACAAATCTCATAATATGAAAAAGTTGGAAATATTGGGATAATTGCATAAATGTTACACAGAAATATAAATGCTATTGGCAAAATGGTGCCAATAGACTTGCTTGATGCAGGGTTGCCACAGCTTTGTGTATGTGTGTGTGCATGCTCAGTTGTATCTGACTCTTTGCGACCCCATGGACAGTATAGCCTGCCAGGCTCCTCTGTCCATGGAATTTTCCAGGCAAGATTACTGGAGTGGGTTGCCCTTTCCTAGTTCAGGGATTGAACCCAACTGTCTTGCATCTCCTGCATTGGCAGGCGGGTTTTTTACGACCTGCAACTACCAAATCTTACATAAATTTCCTTTTGCAAAAAACATAGTCTGCAAAGTGCAATGATATAAAGCACAATAAAATGAGGTCTGCCTATGTAGCCATAGAAAACCCAGTTTGAGTCAATTCTGACTCTGTTTGATAGGCTTTGCTAGGCAGCCCACTCCAGTACTCTTGCCTGGACAATCCCATGGGTGGAGGAGCCTGGTAGGCTGCAGTCCATGAGGTCACGAAGAGTCGGACATGACTGAGCGACTTCACTTTCACTTTTCACTTTCATGCATTGGAGAAGAAAATGGCAACCCATTCCAGTGTTCCTGCCTGGAGAATCCCAGGGACGGGGGAGCCTGGTGTTCTGCTGTCTATGGGGTCACACAGAGTCGGACATGACTGAAGTGACTTAGCAACAGCAGCAGCAGCAGCAGCAGCAGTCTCAACATCTCATTCTCCTCTCCTTCCAGGTATAAAGCAGATGACATAGCCCTACTCTTTGAAATTAGGTGTGTCCACATGAGTAATTTGGACCAATGAAATATGAGCACAAGAGTCCAAAATATTGAACTGCTTGTACTCAAGGCAGCAAACACAGAGGCAAACACAGGTATCTCCTGGTGAGATACCAGCACCAGAATCAACAGCATCTTGTCAGCCTGTGATCCTGAGTGACGTCTCTGTGGCGCAGACCTACTCCTCACTGTACACCTCCATCTCTAGCTGGCAGGTAAGCAAGAAATCAACCTGTGCTACTTTAAGCTATTGCCAGTTTGAGGTTGTTACTTTCCCCCAAGATATCCTGGCTGCCTCACTAGAGAAGAAAGTTTCAGTGTTTCAGCATCTCAGCCTTTCCAAGCTTTATCTTTCCAGAAAGATAACAACTTTCAGGAGTTGGGTATCTGAAGTCTTGGCAAGCATTCCAAGAATCAAAGTGCTCACTGAGGCACTTCCTACAATACTGGCCTGGACTGTGTTACTGGGTTCATGCCTCAGTTTCCCCTCTGAGTAGTGACCTGACTCTTCAGTAGCCTGGCTCTCTTGGACCCTCCATAACACCATGATCAATGTCTCCATAACACTGCGATCAATTAGTGGGCTTAAGAACACTTGATATGAGACAAAGAGGCTGAGAACAAAGCAGGAGCTGACAGTCTTCATAAGTGAAGTACATTGGTAGCATAGTCAGACCACTGTGCAAAGCAGAAAGTAAAAATTTCCAAATTGAAACCGTCTGATGGAACAAATGACAACTCAGGATCTTGCCTAAAGGTTGATATGATTTTTGATGCATATAACTTTTCTGAATTGGGCAGAAGGAGAGATAAGTGTGGATTTTGCTATATCCGCAGCCCTCAGGGTATGTATGGGGCTGCGCTACTAGCTTTGATGATTCTGGCTGAAGGTTAAGGAAAGAACAGCTGCATCAGCCAGCATTCACCAAGAACTGTGTGTGCCTACCAAAAATGTAGGAAGATTTGGACTCTTTCTGTAAGAAGCCCTTATGTTTAGGGTAAGAAGAGTTAATATACATGAAACACTCTGCAAGCATTATTAAACAATAGGTACTTTATTATCAGCTTCCATTGATGTGCCTCTAGCTACCATAGGATTGCAGAGAAGAGAAAGATGAATCGCTGGGGAAAGTCAAACAATTTTCACAAAGAAGGTAAATTTTTATATGGAGCTTAAAGGAAGGGTGGAAATTGGATAGAGCAACGGAAAGAATAGAAAAAGAGTGAGCAAAGGCCTTGAAGTAACAAGAGGGAGTTGTGTTAGCAGGAAGTCAGCCAATGAGAGAGTAAGGTATTGAGCAGTGAAAATAATTTGAGGTTGAGGGGTGAGGGGTTGTCTAGAAAGGAGCAAAACTTGGCAAGCAGAGGAATTTACATTTGCTGGGGGAGAAACTGAAAATCCCTAGAAAATTCACCCAGAGGACACACTGTGAAATAAACATCTGCTGAAAGTCCAGTCTCAACTTAGACACCAGCCTCATGAAAACGCTTAGCAATTCCAGAGGTCATGCTGCCTGTGGACTGAGAGCAGACCTGGGTTTTCAGCGTTTGAACCCACGGTCCTTCCATTCTTGCCCAGACCTCTCGAGCCTCTCTGCAATGTCACCAGCCATGTGTCCATGGGCAGCTCCTGTCACCTATACTCTGACACCATCCCCTGGTCTGAGCAGAGTGACTGCATCCTGATACTGAGGCTTCAACAGGTCAGAAGCATATTCTCACCTCGTTAATTCTGGGCCCCTATTCCTGGACACCTAGATTTACCTTTCCACCCTTGTTTGGAGCCCCAGGGCAGCCCAGGTCTTCCTTTTGCTTCTCGCTTTCAGAGAGCAGGCAGAAGGAATCCATACTAGCCTATAGGGGCCCTGAGCACTTTTCAAATAGAATCTGCCTCAATTTGTTGTGAAGTTCTTTGGTTTGTTGATTCAAGCCTATGATCTTTAAAACATACATATCTAAGCTCTAGTTCATGAATGCTTTATGTGCTAGACATCATATAATTTAAGAGTTAAAGTGGAAGAATCAAGCAATTTCTTGGCTAATTAATCTTTCCAATTTGCAAATATCTGAATGTTTTTAGAAATATTTTGATCTGAATTTTCCTGCAAATTTGTGAAGCAGAAATCCCAGACAGTGGAGGCAGATGGTGGACGAAGGGACAAAAGGTTCAGAGAGCTGAGAATGTTCAAGTAACTCTCCTAGGTATGGTGAAGGCTGGGATGTACCTCCCAGACCCCTCTTCAGCAATGAAGGGCTTATTCCCAAGCTGCTTGTAGTGTGAGCAGTTGACTGCTCCCACTTGTCTGTTCTTTCTAGAATTGCTCAAAGTGGAACAGAGCTGTCTTTCTCAGGGCTGGGCCCCTTCCTTCCAAGGGGCAGTCTGCACACAGTGACCATGATAAGAGCTTAAGTGGCCCCTCTTGATCCAACTCAGGACAACTTAGAAGGGCCTGCCCCACCTGAGGGCCACCAGAACCGTGAGGAACACATCAGTGCGAGGGGCACCCACACCACTGAGAAGTCAGTACCAGCTTCCTCTGCTGACCAGAGGACATGACGGGAATCGCTGCTTTAAACTGCACTCCCTGTTAGCAATGGGGATGCTGGCTCGGCTAGCGAATCAAAGTCAGCTGGTCATATGTAACGATTAGAAGAGAGGAGGGTCTAATAATAATGAGCATGCAGGTCAGCAAGGCAACCAGGACAGAGAGCTGTGAGCTGACTAGTAGAGCACACAGTTCCCAGGCTTCCCACACTGTGCAAGCAGCCAGCAGGGCGTTGCTAAGTTTATAGACAAGGGAATCAAGGATGAACAATCAAGAGACTGAGCACAGTTGCCTCAATAGAAGTATGACTCCTTGCCCAGTTTCTAGATCTGAGCCCATTGCCTGAAGGAGAGGCCAGGACCTATGAGAAGAACCCTAAAACACCATGACAAAGGTTGACAATGATTATTCCCCAGCCCTTCCCTAAGAGTAACTACCATCATGATTCAAGTAACCACACACTAGAGAAAGGGGAATACCCAGATATTTAAGGACTGCTGGACAGAAAGTCTGTGGTGATATTAATACTTGGGGGCCCAAAGTGGTGATATTGATATGTTGGGGTCATCGTGGCCCTTGTTAGAATGGGAGCATATGGAGGTCAGGTAATAATGGAGCTCTAGTCAGCCTTGGCTCACAGTAGGACTGCTGGGCCAATGGATCCACCCTGTGGTCACTTCCTTGACTGCTGACTGTATAATTGGAAAGGACACACTTGGCAGTTGGAAGAACCCCCATACAGGTGCTCCTTGGACTATAGGGTAGGAGTTATTGCCATGGGGAAGGCCCCTGACCAAGACAGTCAATGACAAGTGATGCGGTTTTCTATGTGGGAATGGCAAAGAGTAAAGCCACCCCTAAAACCTAAAGCACACACGAGGTGGGGCCTCCATCACACCCTCACTTAATTCTCCAGTGTGATTTCTACAAAAAACAGCAATCAGGTTGGATGATCCTCAAAGCTCCACCAAGTCATAGCCCCAGTTGGAACCATTACACTAGAAGTAATATCCTTCTAGAGCATATTAACACCTTGCTTAATGGTCTTAGTTAGCTCTTCTGGGTGAAAACACAGCTTTGGGTGCATGGTATAAGGGCATTGACCTAATAAGGAATTAACTCGTTTGTTTCTATCAACAAGGAGAATTAGAAGCAATTCAAATGGAACTGACAGCAATATACGTTTATAGCCTTGCCTCAATTGATGCATACTTCCCGCCCTCTCAATACAGTCTGAAAAGACCAGGACCCTCTAAGCAGTCTACAGAACATGTACGTTCACTATGTCCACAATGTCATACTCATCCACTTGGATGAGCATCCACTGAATAGCAAGGACATTGGAGACTTTGTGGGAAGAAAGATCAACCTACTGATAGGCAGAGACAGGGAGCAAGGATGAGAATACTAGCTAAAGGAGGGAGAGGAGAGAGAGGAAAACAAGCTAGTGGGAAAGATCTTGAGAGGATGGAATATAAAACCTTCTGTCAATACCAAGCAATCAGCGGCATTCCAGGACATCCCACCCCTTAGAGATACTACTATATCTTATACCTCTCACAACCAATAAAGTGCCATGCCTGATAGGAGTCTTTGGGTTTGGGGAAGAGAGCACATTCCTAATTTGAGAATACACAAGTGACATGGAAGGCTGCCAGCTGTGAGCGGGGCTCAGAGGGAAGTTAGAGGGAAGTTCATGCAGCAGGTTCAGAGTGTGGTACGAGCAGCCTGCACTTAACCTAGTTGACCCAGAGGATCTTATGCTCAAAAAGGATGTTGTGCAGAATATATGGCAACCCCACAGGAGAATCATAATATAGAACTCTAAGCTTTTGGAGCAGGGGCATGCCATCCATGGCAGAGAACTAAACACAATTCGAAAGAGGACTCCTTGCAAGCTGCTGGGCCCTGGTAGAGATGGATCATCTGATCATGATACTAAAGGATCATGCAGCCAGAGCTCCCCATTATGGAGGGTCTATCAGACCCACCAAATCACAAGGTTGGTCAGGCACAAAAGCCATCAGTTGCAAGACAGAAATAGGACATCCAGGGTCAGGCATGGGCAAGGCCAGAAGGTGAAAACTACAGGAGCCCGTGCCATCCACCACTGTTGTACTTGACCTTGGCTAACATCTCTGACCAGATGGGAGGCCCCTTGTGACTACCTGAAGAAGGCAGGAAAGAGCCAAGCTTGATTTATGGACGGCTTGGTGTTGGAGTACAAGTTGAAAATGGATTCCTACTGAGCTGCAGTCACATGAAGTGGTGGCCTGCAGCAATGAGGGGAAATCCTACTAATGGGCAAAGCTTTAGGTGGTATATCTGATCGTTAACTGTGTATGGAAAGAGAATTCAGCCAAGGTAAGAATTTTCTAGACTCCTGAGTAACAGTGAATGGCTTGGCTGGACAGGGATGTAACACCAAGATGTTTTCAATATCAGAGACANGGGAATGGCAAAGAGTAAAGCCACCCCTAAAACCTAAAGCACACACGAGGTGGGGCCTCCATCACACCCTCACTTAATTCTCCAGTGTGATTTCTACAAAAAACAGCAATCAGGTTGGATGATCCTCAAAGCTCCACCAAGTCATAGCCCCAGTTGGAACCATTACACTAGAAGTAATATCCTTCTAGAGCATATTAACACCTTGCTTAATGGTCTTAGTTAGCTCTTCTGGGTGAAAACACAGCTTTGGGTGCATGGTATAAGGGCATTGACCTAATAAGGAATTAACTCGTTTGTTTCTATCAACAAGGAGAATTAGAAGCAATTCAAATGGAACTGACAGCAATATACGTTTATAGCCTTGCCTCAATTGATGCATACTTCCCGCCCTCTCAATACAGTCTGAAAAGACCAGGACCCTCTAAGCAGTCTACAGAACATGTACGTTCACTATGTCCACAATGTCATACTCATCCACTTGGATGAGCATCCACTGAATAGCAAGGACATTGGAGACTTTGTGGGAAGAAAGATCAACCTACTGATAGGCAGAGACAGGGAGCAAGGATGAGAATACTAGCTAAAGGAGGGAGAGGAGAGAGAGGAAAACAAGCTAGTGGGAAAGATCTTGAGAGGATGGAATATAAAACCTTCTGTCAATACCAAGCAATCAGCGGCATTCCAGGACATCCCACCCCTTAGAGATACTACTATATCTTATACCTCTCACAACCAAGAAGAAAACGCCATGCGTGATAGGAGTCTTTGGGTTTGGGGAAGAGAGCACATTCCTAATTTGAGAATACACAAGTGACATGGAAGGCTGCCAGCTGTGAGCGGGGCTCAGAGGGAAGTTAGAGGGAAGTTCATGCAGCAGGTTCAGAGTGTGGTATGAGCAGCCTGCACTTAACCTAGTTGACCCAGAGGATCTTATGCTCAAAAAGGATGTTGTGCAGAATATATGGCAACCCCACAGGAGAATCATAATATAGAACTCTAAGCTTTTGGAGCAGGGGCATGCCATCCATGGCAGAGAACTAAACACAATTCGAAAGAGGACTCCTTGCAAGCTGCTGGGCCCTGGTAGAGATGGATCATCTGATCATGATACTAAAGGATCATGCAGCCAGAGCTCCCCATTATGGAGGGTCTATCAGACCCACCAAATCACAAGGTTGGTCAGGCACAAAAGCCATCAGTTGCAAGACAGAAATAGGACATCCAGGGTCAGGCATGGGCAAGGCCAGAAGGTGAAAACTACAGGAGCCCGTGCCATCCACCACTGTTGTACTTGACCTTGGCTAACATCTCTGACCAGATGGGAGGCCCCTTGTGACTACCTGAAGAAGGCAGGAAAGAGCCAAGCTTGATTTATGGACGGCTTGGTGTTGGAGTACAAGTTGAAAATGGATTCCTACTGAGCTGCAGTCACATGAAGTGGTGGCCTGCAGCAATGAGGGGAAATCCTACTAATGGGCAAAGCTTTAGGTGGTATATCTGATCGTTAACTGTGTATGGAAAGAGAATTCAGCCAAGGTAAGAATTTTCTAGACTCCTGAGTAACAGTGAATGGCTTGGCTGGACAGGGATGTAACACCAAGATGTTTTCAATATCAGAGACAAAAAAAAAAAAAAAAAAAAAAAATCTGAGAAAGGAGCATGTTGATGGATGAAAATCTTTTCATATTAATGCCCATAAGAGAGTAAAGACCATGGAATAAATAGACAACTAAACAACCAACTATTCATAATAACTGAGCCAGTTGATATCAGCCAGCCTCCGTCATTAGCCACGCTAATCCTGGTGTGATGGGCTCATGAATAAAGTAGCCACTGTGACAGAGATAGAGGGTATACTTGGGTTCCTACTCACCAAAGCCAACTTAGTTATTGCCACTGCCAAATGTCTAATCTGACGCACAAAGACCAGGGCTGAACCCATCCCTCAAGGAGTCCAACCAGCCACTTGGTGGTAAATTGATCAAAGGGGATCCCTTTCACCCTGGATGTGGCAATTCTTGACTGAAATCAACATATATCCTATTTGCAAGGCTTTGACAGTTGACTACAAATGTTTAATCTACCAACATTCATGTAATATGGCACTTATTATCCACTTAAAGTCCACTGAATGTTACCTCTGACTTTCAGTTCAGTTCAGTTCAGCCGCTCAGTCATGTCCGACTCTTTGTGACCCCATGACTTGCAGCACGCCAGGCCTCCCTGTCCATCACCAACTCCCGGAGTTCATTCAGACTCATGTCCATCGAGTCCATGATGCCATCCAGCCATCTCATCCTCGGTCGTCTCCTTCTCCTCCTGCCCCCAATCCCTCCCAGCATCAGAGTCTTTTCCAATGAATCAACTCTTCACATGAGGTGGCCAAAGTACTGGAGTTTCAGCTTTAGCATCATTCCTTCCAAAGAAATCCCAGGGCTGATCTTCTTCAGAATGGACTGGTTGGATCTCCTTGCAGTCCAAGGGATGCTCAAGAGTCTTCTCCAACACCACAGTTCAAAAGTATCAATTCTTCGGCGCTCAGCCTTCTTCCCAGTCCAACTCTCACATCCATACATGACTACTGGAAAAACCATAGCCTTGACCAGACGGACCTTAGTCGGCAAAGTAATGTCTCTGTTTTTGAATATACTATCTAGGTTGATCATAGCTTTCCTTCCAAGGAGTAGGCATCTTTTAATTTCATGGCTGCAGTCACCATCTGCAGTGATTTTGGAGCCCCCCAAAATAGTCTGACACTGTTTCCACTGTTTCCCCATCTATTTCCCATGAAGTGATGGGACTGGATGCCATGATCTGGGACCCACTTTATAGAAAAGGAGGTTTGGCAGTGGGCACACAACCAAAGGATACATTAAATATCATCACACACAGAATCTATAGACCTGATCAAGCAATGAAATGGTTTTTTGAGGGCACAGTGAAAGTGCTAGTTTAGAGATGAAACCTGCAAGAATCAGGTACCATCCTCCAGGATAAGACATACATCTTTAATTAACAACCATCATATGTTGTTGTTGGGGACCAAGAAGTGGAAGGTGGAGTGGCCCTGCTCACCATCACTCCCAGTGGCCCACTTGAGAAATCTGAATTCTCCATCTCCACAACTTTAGGTTTCATGGGGCTAGAAGTCATGGTTCCCAGAGAGAGGGAGGGGTCCCTGGCTTTGGACCAGAGACTCACCTGATAATCACATAGGTTATCCAGTGATTCCCAGCAATGTCCAGTGATACCCAGTAATAACCAATAATGTCAGCCAAGTCCCTGAGGAATCCACATGTAACTGAATTTCCCTAGAGTAGAAGTCTCTTGTGATTAATTTCTTGGGAGCTTTGAAGGTGAAGTCGCTCAGTCATGTCCGACTCTTGCGACCCTGTGCACTGTAGCCCACCAGGCTTCTCCATCCATGGAATTCTCAAGCAAGAATACTGGAGTGGGTTACCCTTTCCTTCTCCAGGGGATCTTCCTGACCCAGGGATCGAACCCGGGTCTCCCACATTGGAGGCAGACACTTTAATCTCTGAGCCACCAGGGAAGCCCTGGGAGCTTTGAAGACAGCCCTAAAGGAGCATTAGAGACAGGCTTGCAGTCAGATATTCAGAAGTATGAGTATGCCTGGGTCCCTCTCCTTTCAGAGAGCTTCCCAACGAGCACACTTGGGAAAAGAAGGTCAGGGCTTCCTCACTTCTCCAGGGGATCTTCCTGACCCAGGGATCGAACCCGGGTCTCCCACATTGGAGGCAGACACTTTAATCTCTGAGCCACCAGGGAAGCCCTGGGAGCTTTGAAGACAGCCCTAAAGGAGCATTAGAGACAGGCTTGCAGTCAGATATTCAGAAGTATGAGTATGCCTGGGTCCCTCTCCTTTCAGAGAGCTTCCCAACGAGCACACTTGGGAAAAGAAGGTCAGGGCTTCCTCACAGGCTCATGAAAGGGTTATACAGGTGTGCAGGGAGGGGATCTTGCTCCCTGAGCCTGAGGGCAGCTGGGTGGGGTCTGTGGCAGCCAAAGAGGACCTCCAGCAAAAAGCAGCCTTTTCCAGATCTCCTCATTACGTTGCTGCTGCTGCTGCTAAGTCACTCAGTCACGTCCATCTCTTCGTGACATCATGGACTGCAGCCTACCAGGCTCCTCTGTCCATGGGGTTTTCCAGGAAAGAGCACTGGAGTGGGGTGCCATTGCCTTCTCCCCTCATTAGGTTACCCTCATGAAAAACTCGACAAGCATCTGAATGGAAGAAGGGAGGATATAGGAAGCCAGATGAGTCTTGTTTTAATGCTGCTGACTTACGCATGAATGGATCAATGTGTGAATGCTCTGGATTTTATTTAGATTTCCTTATATAATTCTCTATAGAACTGTATTGTTTCTCTTTTCCATGGCCAATTAAATTGGCCATCAGATCTTACTATAAGGAAAAATTCACCTGAAAGAGCGTCACCTGGCTAAGTGATGATACTTGAGCCGAAGTGCTGAGTCAGTTCAGAGCTGGTCCTCACTCAGGCAGGCATTCTCCCTTGCTGGGGTGAAGGGCTATTGTGCCCAACAAATGAGAAAACATCTTCTTCTCTCTTCTACTATTTGCCCTTGAGGTATAACTAACATACTTTTGAATCTTCCCAGGCATCCTTTTTCCCACCCACCCCCCTTGATGGTACCATATGCTTTCATCTGAGAAAGAAATGCTGGTTTTTTTTTTTTTTTTTTTTCTTTCCCTTTGTTCACTGCAGGGCAGTGTCAGATAGTGCGTCTACCCAGGGAGTGAGACTCAAGGAGACTGGAGGGGAGAGGCATTGCTTCTGGCAGGAAGCCATGCTGGCTGAGCTTGTGGTCTACTGGGTCCTNTCTGAGAAAGAAATGCTGGTTGGTTTTTTTTTTTTTTTTTTTCTTTCCCTTTGTTCACTGCAGGGCAGTGTCAGATAGTGCGTCTACCCAGGGAGTGAGACTCAAGGAGACTGGAGGGGAGAGGCATTGCTTCTGGCAGGAAGCCATGCTGGCTGAGCTTGTGGTCTACTGGGTCCTCCGTCATGGCCTTGAGCAGGCCACTTGACCTAGGCCTCAGAGGGATTCAGTCATTAATGTGGAGCGGCTGGTGGCTTAGGGTGAGCTATTCTGATACTCAAAGAGAAAAGAAGCCTTGTGATTACCCAGAACGGATGCTGTGACAGGCTCACATGGAACTCCTCAACTCAGAATAGGAAGTTTCTCACTTCTTTGTGTGAGTTTTCTCTGGTGTTTGAGTCAGAAGCAAATACAGGCAAAGTTACACTGGTTCCTCCAGTCTTACCAGCATTGGCTCTGAAGGCAAAACACTGACTATTCCAGATTTTCATCTCAAAACCAGTGCGGCGACTGTTTGTCTTCCCGCTGCTGGGAGGCAGGCTGAGCGGGGAGCAGGATGCTAAAGGGTCTTTTGTGTTTATCACCTCTTGTTTTTTATGATAACTTTATGTGTTCTTTCCCAGCTACTGAACTTGTACAGATCAGGACAAGGTCTCTTTGCTTCTACTTTTCTCCTTTATAACAGCAAGCAGATTCTCCTGAGACCGGAAACATTTGTTTTCTCAGCCCACTAACTCCAACTACAGTACATTTCCTCCTTATCATCACTATTTAGTCTGTAATTATTCCAGTCTACTAACTCCCACAGAGGTTGGGGATAGCCGTGGCTAAATTGCATAAATCACTGATTTTGGGTCCTTCATTGTCATTAATAAACTCAGGACATGGGAGTCCCTAGAGGTCCAGCTCCTCAAATTTGATGAATGCTTATGTTTACCATCCAGGGACAGACACAGAAGCTACTGGCAAGGACTTTGCCATGAAGATCAGAAGTTTCATTTAATCTATCACGATTGCAGGTTCTGTTTAATCTCTTGTTGTCAAATGGCTAATGATAAGCTGATTTGATTAAGTTATGAGAATGACATCTAAAACAATGAAGAAGTGAAATTCTATTCAGGTACAATCCACCTCTTCCCAAAGTTATAGAGCCCCAGATCTCAAGTTACCCTGATGTTTGGCTCTACAGAAAATTGAAAAGAATCAACCTAAAACACAGTTGCTAAAAATAGCCCCTCCCACAATATTTTCATTTAACCTTATATATGAAGGTTGTTTCATTGACTGGCCAGTGAGCGGCATCATTTGTTGGTGGCAGCAAAGGGGACAGGCGACCTTCGGAGTTTTCCTTCAGTCTCAATTAGAAATCACACTGGCCTGCAGAGCTAAGCTCTATATGGTTAGATGTGCATTCGTAGAAGTTATAAAAGGAGCTCTCAACAGTCATCGTCATCATCAGCCAGTCAACACACAAATTGCATTAAAGCCCTGGATACAGAGAACAAGGAAGTCAAGAGCTACACAACACCCTGGATGCTTTAGAAGCATTTATCCTGCAGGAAGCTATGTGTTTTTCTTGTGGGTCTTAAGCGAACTCATTGGCTAGAAATCTAGTTGTTTTGCATATTAGGACATTGTGGTACACAATGGCAGGGGCCTGGGCTGTTGCTGGACTTTGCATTGGTGAGCCATAGTGGGAAGAAGGTAGCTAGGGAGCCCCTGTAAGGCTCCATGGAAGTCATTTACATACGGTCTTTAGAAGTGTCCCTCTCTCACCAGCCCTTGGGGACAAGACAGATGGCAAACAGAGAAGGCTCAGGGAACCCCCACATCTGGCCAAATGGTTCCACGTAAGGAAAGAAAGTTAAATCTCTTTGATTCGAGTAGGTTACACACTCCTCCAGGACCTCTATCCTCTCTGCTTCAGAAACAATGCTCTTAAAGTTTTAGAGAGATTTTTGAAACCATTCAAAACCCAAGAATAGCTATCTCAGTAGAAAGAACTTATTAACCAGAGGTTTACATAAGTGAAGCAAGTCAGTATGAGAAGAGACTCTGGGAGGAGGAAATGGGATAAAGAGAAAGGGAGAGAATAATAAAATAAGAGTTTGACTTTATTTCCCATCGTGTACTTTTCCTAAACCAAGATTTTTATACATTGCGTCTATCGATATGAACTGGTTAAAAAATAAAGGAGAAGAGATCCTTAAATAAATAGTAAAGCTAATAGAGACGCAGGGACAGATCCTTCTCTCAAATGCACAGCTTGCTGCTCCACATATAGTATCTTGAAAAATCTTTACTGCCTTCAAAGATACAGCCCTTGGCACCGAGCACCATGCCTCCGAGTTTAGAATGTGGACCTCCACATTTATGTTCCCCAGATGGTGGAATTTATAAATGCACCATGGGGTGCTATTGAAATTAATAATTTAATTCATTTCCGTGATTGTGCCGTGATTGCTAGTCATTATGGCAGTAGCAGTTAGCAGAGTCTCTCAGTTCTGGGATGTAGCTGAAGGGTAATCTCAGTGAGAGTAATTCCTCTGTCATCCTATTTCAAATGCAGTCAGTCCCTTCTGAATGGGGAATAGCCAAAAGTTTCTGGAATGGAAATGAAGGCAGCATCAACCTAGTTAGATGAAAATGGCTTCAATTTATGTGATTTCAGAAGTTTGAAAGCAGTCCTCTAAGGACCAGTGAAATGATCTGTGATTGTTTAGCTTGGAGAAGGAACAGATAGGAAGAGACCCCAAGCACTGTCTCCAAACACACAAATCTCTCAATCTCTGTCTGTGGACAATCTACGTCCAAATGCTTGAGAATTAACTGCACTTTTACTTTCTATTCCCACTTGCCTGCTTAGCAAGGGAATATACTGGCAGCTGGACTACTTGACTTTTGAAGTCCCTTCCAGAGATTCTCAGAGATTCCCTGAGTCAACTTTGGGGTGGAGGGAATAGGGGAATAACAGCTCTGTATTTCCTCAAGGGAAGTCCTTACTTCTCTCAACCTAATGATCTGGAAGCCTAAATGGGCAAGAGGGAACATCACTGGGCATGGGCATGCACAAATTTGGCCAATGTAAGCCCCCTGGAATTTTGAACCCAGGAGGCGTATGTAACTGCCTTGGATTTATAAATTACCTCTTTTTCTTTGAGAAACTTAAATCCATTTCCATATTCCCCTCATTATCCTCAAAGGTTTTGTTAATCACAGAAGTAAGGCCTAACCTCGACATCCTCATTCAATAGCTAAAGGAAATAATCCCTCAAAACATGGGATATAGATTCTGCTACCTTAACTCCTCGCTTTGGCTGCATCCATTTGATTTGGCCTTTGGATGACTCTATTTCTGCCCAATCATCAGAGCCTGGATGAGTGTGGGGTCGGGGGGCAGGTGTGGAAAGCAGAATGATTTCTTACATCACTTCCACGGGCAATAACCCCACAGGGGGCCCAAGCTCAGACTCTGCCTACCACCGCATCCAAGAGCAGGGAAGGGTCAGTTGGGAAACAGAAAGCAGATGAACACAGCCACTCCCAGCTCCCAAGAGGAGGACTAGAGCCCAGCAACTCCATAGAGACCAGACCCCTCTTCTCCTTCACTTCACATTCGTGTCTCATGTGGCTCAAGGTGCTCTCAGGAGAGACCCAGGACACAGAATCATAACTACCCTTTTGTCCCAACCTGATATCAAGAGAAACTTCCAAAAGACTGTGTGTTTGGGAAAATGGCAACAAAAATTTGCCCGATAGTCATTGCTTTTCAGGAATTAGCCAGTAAATGTCCCTGAGGAGCTAAGTACGTGGTGACTACAAGCAGGACATCCCAGAAATCTGAGAGACAGTGGTGAGCATCCCAGGCTAAATGTCCAAGACTCCTTCTTTACCTCCCTGAGGGTCTCACCTCTTGCTTTCCTGACAGTTTGGACCTCTTCGGTAGTACTTCTCACACTCTGTTTAGACTGCAGGCTCTCAGAGGTTGTGCTCCGTGCAGCTCCATAGCTGTCCCCATGACACCAGAACAGGGATTTCACAAAGGGGAAGATTGGGAGATGTGACTGAATCGCGTTCATCTGATTAGTGGAAACAGTAGGTACCACTGAAGGGCAGGTGGTGGAATTTGCTCTGTAGTAAATCCCCTACATAGCGAATTCCATTCCAAGAGCTCATTCATAAGCCTAAGGTGTTCGTAAGTCCAACAAAATTAGCGTACGTACCCAACTAACGCAATCAGCTATATAGGACTGTACTGAAATAGGTTTATAATATTTTTCACATGAATAATACATAAAAAACAACCACAAAAATTAAAGGAAACTTTTAACCTTACAGTAAAGTACCTTGAAAAGTAGGGTAGTACAGTACAACAGCTGGCATATGAGGCAAGAAGAGTTACTGGCTGGAGGAGAGGAGGTGGGAGACGGTAGAGCTGAAGCAGAATCAGCAATAGGAGATGGAGGGCAAGCTGCAATTTCACTCATGCCCGACGCTGATGAGTGCATGTTCTCATCCCTGAGAGCTCACAACTGGAAGACTTGTATGTGGGGACTTACTGTATTTTTTTTTTTTTTTTGGTCATGAAAAGAAGGGGTAAGGAGAACCCAAACTCCTTAAGTATACTGCACCTTACCTATGTGACAAAAGAGAATGAAGTTAAGGTGGCATTCTTAGAGATGGAGCATCTGCTCTACTTAGCAATACTGAGGCCAGTGAGGGACGGCTGGGAGATTCGGAGCCACTGGTTTTGTCTTCTCTTCCCGTGGCTCTCATGCAGTTGTTGTGGCTGCTGTCGGTGACATTTCACAGGTCATTAATTACTCTTGAAAATGCCCTCCAGTGACCTGGCAGAAGTACTAGAAGACAGACCCTTGGAAAAAAGTCCAGGGAATGAGGTCCTAATTCCAGCACTTTCCCCAGCCCACCATGTGAACTTGGCAAATCTTGAGTTGCCCTTGTTTTCGGTTTCCTCCATAAAAGTGCCATCATGGAAGGAGAGTGGGCCTCGGGGTTAAACAACCATGAGTTTAAACACCGCAGCTTGCTTGTGTAAGTTATGTGACTGAGCAAGTTAATTCATTCTTAGCCTCTAGTTCTCCATTTCTAACACGAGGATAGCAAATCCTAATATAAAACTTTAAGGGCTTGCCTCATAGCTCAGTTGGTAAAGAATCTACCTGCAATGTAGGAGACCCCAGTTCAATTCCTAGGTCAGGAAGATTTGCTGGAGAGGGGATAGGCTACCCACTCCAGTATTCTTGGGCTTCCCTTGTGGCTCACAAGAATCTGCCTGCAATGTGGGAGACCTGGGTTCGATCCCTGGGTTGAGAAGTTTCCCTGGAGAAGGGAAAGGCTACCTACTCCAGCATTCTAGCCTGGAGGTTTCCATGGACTGTATGCATAGGCCATGCGGTTGCAAAGTTGCGGAGCAACTTTCACTTTTAGAGAGGAGCTTTAAATGAGCTCATACATGTAAAACACTTAGCCAAATACCCGCATAAACTAGGCAGCCATATATGTTATTTGCTTCATTTCTGTAAAATGTGTGTTATAGGCTGAATGTTTATATTCCCTGCAAAATTCATACATTGAAATCTAATGCCCAATGTGATGGCATTAGGAGGTGGAGCTTTGGGAGGTAATTAGGTCACAAGAGTGGAGGATTCATGAATGGAGTTAGTACCCTTATAAAAGAGGCTCCAGAAAGTTCCCTCACTCCTTCTACCCTGTGAGGACATGCTGAGAAGTCAGCGCTCTGCAACCTGGAAGAAGACTTCACTAGAACCCAACCATGCTGACACACTGATCTTGGATTTCCAGCTTTCAGAATCTTGAGCAAAATAAGTTTCTACTGTTTGTAAGCCACCAAGTCTGGGCAGTTTTATTATAGCAGAATAAGACAATGGGGTTTCATCTTCTCCTTGTCAAGTTGTTCTAAGGATCAATCTGGATTATAAACAATAAAGTTCCTGAAAACTGAAAAACACGTTGCATTTGTATCCACATGGGAACAAAAGAAGCAGAACATAAATACTGGGTTGGTGAGGAAGTTTCATAGTCTTATGGAAAAACCCAAATAAACTTTCTGGCCAATCCAGTATCTAGTTACTATTGTATTATCCAGAGAAAAGTATCTAGTGTTTTCAAAGTATTTTTAAAACAAGTTTTAAGAAGGAAACCAACATGAATTGTTTTTTATTATAAGAAGCCATTTGTAGGGGTGTGTAGGGAGAGGAAAGGACACCCTGAATGTGATAAGATGAGGAATGATGCCAGAAGTGACTCGGATTTACACCCAGATCCTGGCTCATCTGTAAAATGGGTTCCAATCTAAACTAAACGTGTCAGAATAGGAAGATTGGTCCAGTTTCAGTCAATCTTGAGTGCTTCATGCTCACTGAAAACCATACAAAGATGGGTAATGGCTAGAGGTCTTTTTTATAAACTCCTGCTGAGTGTGCCAGGCATCTAAAAACACCTTGGCCACTCTACTTCAGTAGCACAGCTCCTTCCAAACTCTGATGCAGGGAACACTTTTCCACAGAAAGTTTATAGTGCTCTGGAGTCAGTTATGTTTAGGAAAACCTTTACCCCTGTCTCAGATATTCATAGCACATATTGGTAGAGTAAAGCTTCTGAGAGGTCTTGCAGAATGAAGCACATTTGTTTAACTCAGAATTTCCCCAACTAATTAGACCATAAGACTTTCCCCCTTTCCTCTGCAAAGTCACAATTCATAGCTGCTAGAACAATGTTCTGTACAAATATAAATGCAAGGAGAGATCTGTCCCCCCACCCTGGACCCCACTCTGCTGTACCATGGCCACAGACAGTCTACCACAGAGCAAGGTTGGTGAGAAACAGCTTCAAGACCTTTGCTGGAAAACTGTGCGTATTCTCCCATCAGTATTGTAGAAACAGGATGTCTCTTGGAGGAGCAGAGGTTACAGATGTATATTTCAGTATAGCAAATATTCATCTCCACATAGCCACTGCAGAGGGTCTTGGGCAAGGGACACATATGTAGCTCCATCCAGTGCCAGAGAATGTTTCATTCTCAGATGGAGACATGAGCAAAGAGGGATGTGGAGGGAGAAACCTGAGGCACTGCCCTCATTCTGGAACGATATAGCAAATGCACTGAAAATCTGCCCACACCCTCTGCTCTCCCTCCCCTGTTCAAAGCTGTTTCAGATCCAAAGAGCAGAGCTAAACTTACCATTGAGAGAAATCTGGCATCTTAAAGGTGGTTATACAGTTTTCTAAATTCACTCTCTGAACATGGTTCTAGCAAAAGTTTAATTAAGAAGTAAAAAATCATATGGGGTAATGGACACAGGTTTCACATCCTTTTTTCCCAGTGCCCTGCACACATGCGCGTGCGCACACACACACACACTCTTATTCTTCTATTTATTTTCCTCCGCTATTCAGATTCATTGGCATCATCCTTTCCTCTCAGCGATGATCTACTCCATTGTCTTCTTGCCACACAATCCAATTCAAGACAATTGTTTCTTATCCACAGTGTGCCAGGCACTGACTTAGAGTCATCCGTTCTCGGGGTCATCTTAGAGCAGAGTCATCTTGGACTCTGGCCTCTCATGCACAGTATTTAACTGATCACAAAATGCCATCGTTTCTACCTCTGAAATATCACCCCAGTATTACTAGCTCTACTTCCTTACTGTCCTCCCACATTCCTTCGGGTCTTCATCATTTCTTACCCAGAAAAATGCAGTCGCCTGATGTATCTTCCTGCCTCCAGCATCATCCCCATCCACACTCGGGCAGTCAAAGACCTGATCATGAACTAATGATGTTCTGCACTATCTACAGAAAATGGCCCCAACGTTAGACAGCAACATGAAGAGCCCTTCACAGTCTGGCCCCTCATTACCTTTACGATCCAAGTGTTTCAGAGCACCTGCCATCTCCCTTACCTCCATCATATCTCCCTCAACAACAACTGAGTCTCATTCATTATTCTTAGTGTATAATGCGAGGTCTGGCACAAAGCAGGCGCTTAGCAAATGTATCAAATGATATGTGGCATAGGGGTACGGATGAAAAAGTAAATGTATTTGTTTACTACTGCAGCTGTAAAAATTTACCACAAATTTAGTGGTTTGAAACAACACAGAGTTATTATATTTTAGCACTAGAAGTCAGAAGTCTAAAGTGGGTCAACAGGTTGCATTCTGGGGGTTCCAAGGAAGAACCCGTTTCCTTGTCTCCTCCAGCTTCCAGGGGCCACCTGAGTTCCTTGACTTGCAGCCCCTTCCTCTCTCTTCACATCGCTCTAAACTCTGCTTGCTGCTTCTGCTAAGTCTCTTCAGTCCTGTCTGACTCTGTGCAACCCTATGGACTGCAGCCCACCAGGCTCCTCTGTGCATGGGATTCTCCAGGCAAGAATACTGGAGTGGATTGCCATTTCCTTCTCCAAAACTCTGCTTCTATCATCCTATATCCTTCTCTCTAGATCTCTGGCTATAACACTCCTGTACCCTTTTTATGAAGACCTCTGTGATTATNCACCAGGCTCCTCTGTGCATGGGATTCTCCAGGCAAGAATACTGGAGTGGATTGCCATTTCCTTCTCCAAAACTCTGCTTCTATCATCCTATATCCTTCTCTCTAGATCTCTGGCTATAACACTCCTGTACCCTTTTTATGAAGACCTCTGTGATTATCTCATAAAGCCTCTCTGGATAATCATGATAATCTCCCCATCTCCAGCGCTACAATTCAGTCATGTGCAAAGTTCTTCTTACCATGTAAGGTAACGATATTCGTCACTTTTGGGGATGAGGATGTCAGTGTCTTGGGGTGGGAGTCATTATTCAGCTTTTAACAGTGAATCAATAGATTTAAAAACAAACAAACAAACAAACAAGGAGTTTCATAGTAGTATAAGCTGCCAGGGAAAGTTATACAAAGGGGAGTCTAAATTCTGCCTAGAAATCAAGGAAAAGCCTCAGCGAGAGAATAGTGCTTGAATTGAGTTTGAAACATACACAAGAGTTTTAAAGGGACAAAGGAAGGCAGCCCTTCCAAGTGGAAGAAACAGCATAACCAAAAGCATGGGGACAGGGGCTGGGGCCTGATATGATGGAAGCATAGGTTTCAAGCTCAGGAGACAATGAAAGGGAGAGTGGACTGGAGGGCAAGGTCTTACATGCCATGCTAAAGGATTTTGGAATTTAATCCGAGGTATGTGTGAAATCACTTGGGAAGCAAGTTGGGGATATGACACAATTATGTTCTAGAACAGCACTATCCAATAGGACTTTCTGCAATGAGGCAAATACTATGTATCTGCACTCTTCAAGGGGCCACCATGAGCCACGTGGACTGCTGAGCACTTAAAATGTAGCCAGGGTAACTGAGGAGCTAGATTTTCCAGTTCTACTTAGTTTTATTTAAACGTAAATAGCTCTAGGTGGCTAGTGGCTACCATATTGAATGACACTGTTCTGGGACGATCATCTGGAGGATGGATTGAAGGTGATTTGTAGATAATTTATGAGAAACTAAGGGCAGGGAACCCGGAAGGCACCTGCCCAGATGACAGGTGAACACTACCTGAACTCAAACCCAGGCAGCAGTGATGACAGTTGTAGAGAGATTAGAGAGGGTTGCCGTACTAGGAGGATTTGACTGATTGAACGTAGGCAGGTCTAGGATGAATCTCTGTTTCTTACCTGGGTGACTGGATGGTGATATTCACTAAGCAAAAGGAGCAGAGTTTAAAAGTTAAGATGATAATTTTAATTTAAGGTCACTATTAAATGGAGACATTCTAAAACGAATATTGAGAGCTCATGAGGGGCAGATCTGGGCTGAAGGTATTGCTTTGGATACTATTGGCACACAGGTGAGGCCTGAACCCCTGGGTGTGGATGGTTTTGCTCAGGAGGAGTAATAGCCTAGAAAAGCTGAGGGCATAAGACAGAGCCTCAGGGAGGACTCGCATAGGCTGAGAAGAATGGATTCATGAGCTCTGAGGAAAACTAGGAGAAAGAGGGGCTTGGACTCCGAAGGAGGAAGAGGTCAAGAAGGAAATGATGGAGTTTTCTCATAGAAGTCAAGTGTAATAGTGACAGAAAAGTTGTCAGGGAATTTGAGACGGGTAACTTAGCAAGAGCAGTTCCAGCAGAGTGCAGATGGGAGTCGAGGGGCAATTGGAAGCTGGGGGAATCATGAGTAATTGTGAGGAAAAAGGCAGGGGCCTCGTTGTAGACCATAAGCATTAACTCTTGTCTCAATGAGCTTGACTGAGAGAAAAAGAGAAGGCGACCAGAGGGTAAAGGGGATAAAAAGGGAAAGATGGGTGAGATTGGCTCCCATTTACATGCAGAAGACACAGAGTCTAAAGCTTGAAGGGATGCTAAAAACACTGGAGAGGGAAAAAGGGGCTGGGTAACACTGCCAACTGTCCCGGCCAAGCAATCCATGCTTTAGTTCTCCATATGATGAAAGCACACAAAAACATAGATGTGTAGATTATGTTTTAAAACCCCCACTTGAAAAAATAACTATATGTGTATAACTAGTACAGTCTAATGTAAAATATAAGGTATAGCATAGATTTTTATCAGTGTGCTTTCCCTGTCAGGCCATTTTTGGTCCACAAATTTAATTAAAGAGCGTCTGGTATTTCTGTCAAAACCTCTGACACACCAGAAATGTGTCTCTGCTAGAGCAAGGTCTCTGCATCTCAGAGAATATGCTCCTTGCCATCTGAGGTGCTACAGGCTGAAGGACCTTCTTTCCAGAGGCTTCAGAGGAGACTTTATGGGAGCAAAGTGCCAAAAGTGTAAGATCACGCTCAACTTGCTCCTCAGGTTCCCCCTCTGCCCCACTACCGCTACCCTCCACACACACACACACACACACACACACACACACACACATACACACACACATATACCGATGCAACTGTTTTACATGAGGATAGCAGTCTTAATCTGTTCTGGCTATGAAAAATACCATAGATGGAGTGACTTACGGATGACAGCAAATGATTTCTCCCAGTTCTGGCAACTGGCTGGCCTCCTGATTCGTACATGGCCGTCCTCTGCATGTACACAGCAGAAGGGTCTCTCTGGAGCCTCCTTTACAAGGCCGATGGGGCTCTGTCCTCATGATGAATCACCTCCCAAAGGCTTCACTTCAAACACCATCATGTTAGGCCTTAGGTTTCAACATGTGAATCGGAAGGGGTGGCGGGAGAGGAATACAAGCATTCAGTCCACAGCAACGGGATAGCACAGTTCTGACCTGGGCCCTCTCCCACCTTCCCTCTGACGGCCACCAGTAGGCTTAGAGTTGTCTCTGAGAAGTGGCCCTGGGCTGCCCTGGCGGCTCAGTAGTAACGAATCCGCCTGCCAGTGCAGGAGACATGGGTCTGATGCCTGATCCGGGAAGATCCCACATGCTGTGGAGCAACTAAGCCCTCGCAGCACAACTACTGAGGCTGTGCTCTGGAGCCCGGGAGCCGCGACTGCGGAGGCCCGCGCACCCTGAAGCCTGTGCTCTGCGGCAAGTGAAGCCACGCAATGAGAACCCGGTGCGCCGCAACGAGGGAGGCGCTCCGCTCGCCACTAGAGAGAAGCCTGTGAAGCCACGAAGACCCAGCACAGCCAATAAAAAAAATAAAAATAGTGGCCTCCGCAGAGGCACGGGAACTAAGAAGAAGAAAAAGTCAGGGAGAAACAGAAGACGGAAATGCAGAAAATGCAAAGGTCCCTGCAGGAAGGAGACGGAAAGTGATACTCATGACACTTGAGGGGAAAGAACGTGAGGACGAGGCTGCAGAAAAGGCCAGTGCCACTGTGTGCTGCTGCTCCCCGAAATCCTCTCATATCCCCACAGCATCGGCCTGTGCGTGCTCATTCAGTTGAGTCTGACTCTTTGTGAGGCCATGGACTATAGCCCAGCAGGCTCCTCTGTCCATGGGATTCTCCACACAAGGATACTGGAGTGGGTTGCCATTTCCTTCTCCAGAGGATCTTCCCAACCCAGGGATTGAACCCAGGTCTCCTGCATTGCAGGTGGATTCTTTACCACTAAGCCAGCAGGCTTAGTTATCATCAAGCCATAGTCCCAGTCAAATGCTGGGGTTGAAAATCTGTTCAGTGCTAATGGGACTTTAGTGGGAGATTTCTTTCGTGGCACTCCAAGTGGTGCCTGCCTCAGTTCAGTTCAGTCACTCAGTCATGTGCGACTCTTTGCAACCCTATGAACTGCAGCACACCAGGCTTCCCTGTCCATCACCAACTCCCGCAGCTTGCTCAAACTCATGGCCATTGCGTCAGTGATGCCATCCAACCATCTCATCCTCTGTCGTTCCCTTCTCCTCCTGCCTTCAGTCTTTCCCAGCATCAGGGTCTTTTCCAATGAGTCAGTTCTTTGCATCAGGTGGCCAAAGTATTTATTGGAGCTTCAGCTTCAGCATCAGTCCTTCCAATGAATATTTGGGACTGATCTCCTTTAGGATGGATTGGCTGGATCTCCTTGCAGTCCAAAGGACTCTCAAGAGTCTTCTCCAACACCACAGTTCAAAAGCACCAGTGTGCCTGGCCACGTGCCTGTCTATTCATAGCTGTTGGTTGCCACTGAAAGAAAAGACAGAGGACCTTGCAAATGGCATAGCCAACATGTCTTCCTGAGTCTCCAAGGAAAAGAGAACTTGCAAAATAGCTCCGATCTTTTTCTACAAAAAGCTAGCCAATAAGTGAGAGAAAGAAGAAACTTCAAGCTGGAAGAGAAATTTTAGGTTACTTCTTTTCAGATAAGGAATATGTGGCTCAGAGATGCATTATTAATGAATGGCCCAAAGAAATAAAACAGAGACCAGGTCTCCCGACTCCCACCTCACTCCCTTTCCACCTTCTTGGAGCTTTTCAAATTGGGTTCCCTTGAGGCATCCTGGAGAAAAGGGTGGAAGAAAGCCCAGTCCAGTGAGCAGATTCTGATTTCCCAACCCCTTCAACCACGTTCAAACATAGTCATTCCTTGTTGTCTCCCTTACACACACACACACACACACACACACAACTTTGGCACAATACTTAATTTGAAGCAAATTTCTGTTCCTAAAACTAAGTTTAAAAAACACTGCCTTATGCTGTACTTCTATTTATTTATGTTTTATGTACAGCAAGAAACTAGGCCTTGTTTTAAAGACTTGTTGCCAAATATAGAAGGCTTTTTTTTTTTTTCAGTATGAATATGATATGGAACTGATGAGGGTGAGCGGAAAGCGAATTCATGCAGCAAGATTCACATCTTGCAGATATACGAGTCACAGTAGAGCGCTTAACAGTAGTTCTCAACCTTCTTTGTACATAGAGATCACCTGGAGGGCCTGTTAAAGTACTCATCTCAGGCTCCACACCGGCATCTGTGATGCAGAAAGGAGCGGGTGGAGACCAAGAATTTTCAACAAGTTTCTTGATGCGGCCGATGCTGCTGGTCCGGAGGCCACACTTTGCAGAACACAGATGCGGAAGAGGAGTTGCTTCTAGAGGAGGTGCTCGCTTCCAGGTGCTGACACTTCCACCTGAAGTTCCAGTGCACAGCAAGAACTTCTTTCTGAGGTAGTATTAATTCAATTGGTGGAAGTAATGTCTGAGACTTTTTAAGATACGGAAAAATGCTTATGTTATAGTGTTGAATAAAAAAGAATATGATTCCAATGAGAAAAGAGAATAGGAGAGAAACTGAAATGTGCTAATTAATTTCCTTGCTGCACAAAGCAGACTTTATTTGATCTCTAGACATTATGTAGATACGGTAGTTGGTGGTTGGTGTGGGAATAAATGCTTATATCTATATGTGTATCAGAGCAACTCATCCATTTAAAAACTATTCATAAACATTGGGGTCTGAGGTGGAAATAAATTTCTATTTATATGCATATGAGTGTCATATGCACTCATTCCTTCCACAAATATTTATAAATGCCTACCAGATGCCAGGCACCATGCCAGGCACTGGGGAAAAGACACATGTTCATTGCCTGCAGTCCTGTGAAAGAAACAGGAAGTGAGATAAGAGCTCATCGAAGTGTACGGAAAATTCTATGGAGGGGGAACCATTTGGTTTCACAGATACTGAGGTCCATTTTGGACAATTTAAGTTTGGGTTTGTGGAATATCCAGGGAGAGAGATCAAGTAGAAAGCTGGAACATGCAGAACTCATGAGGGAAACCTGGGTTGGAGGTGTAGATCAATGACTAATCATAGGCATAAATGATTTCTCTGTGACTATGAGTAAGGTATGAGGAAAAGAATACCATCTAGATGAGGAGGAACCAGTAAAGAAGATTGAGAGGCTCACTGTGGGGGTAAAGATAAAGCATAAAACTAAGGATATATTAATATTCCTTTTAATAAACAACAGTGATTTGTTTGCTTGAAATCAGATTCTTTTAGTAATTTGGTCAGTATACCTTGCAGGAACGAGATGATATGCTGAATTACTCATAATATGTCTTATACTTCCTGGTGAAATCAAACCTTATGTTTTCATATAAGTGATGGTATCTTACTTAAGTGAAGAAAAGATTGTCCTCACAAACATAACGCTAAAACCCTAGTTAGTCATCTTTCTAGGGACTTCCCTGGTGGTCTAGAGACTAGGACATGGTACTTTCACTGCTATGGGCCCAAGTTTGATCTCTGATTGGGGAACTAAGAATCCATAAGCTGTACAACGTGCCAAACATAATAACAATACTTTTTCTAATGGTTTTCTCCTTAAGGCCATTAGCTTTTGCTCACTTAGTCATATTTGTAGTTGTTCAGTCACCAGGTCATGTCTGACTGTGCAACGCCAAAGGCTGCAGCATGCCAGGCTTCCCTGTCCTTCACTCTCTCCCAGGGTTTGCTCAGATTCATGTCCATTGAGTTGGGGATGCTATCTAACCATCTTATCTTCTGCATAAATACATAGTATTGGTCACATGCAAAAACAAGTCAATTTTCATCCGTCTAAGGGGCTAACGGATTTGTAATGTAATCTCACAGATGTACATGTACACACACACATAAACACAATCTTTTCCTTACTTCCTACGACCTCATCCCTCTTTGTGTTTAAAGATACATTTGCAACGCGTAGAGTGCCGCGTCTCTAGTTATAGTTGTCATGAGATTTTAAAATTTTAGGCCAAAGTTTCTCCATCTGTAGTGTGTTCTGTGTTTGTCACTCAGTCATGTCCGTGTCTGACTCTGCGACCCCATGGACGGTAGCCCACCAGGCTCCTCTGTCCATGGAATTCTCCAGACAAGTTCATTCCCTTTTCTAGGAGATCTTCCAGACCCAGGAATCTAACCCAGGTCTCCTAGATTGTGAGCATATTCTTTACTGTCAGCCACCAGCGAAGCCAGGTTAATATTCAGATCAATGTGTGTTTAATAAGCTCTTTTGTTCATGCTGATACAATAGCAGGTTAGGTAATTGTTTCTACACTCACTGCACACAAGTTGGCTCTCTAGTTATTTATATATGTTAAAGTATATATGTATATTTACAACGCATAGATGATATTGTCTTTGTTATTTTGTTACATATATGGCTTCCGGATTATCAGGATTATCATTCTGGTCAACATATACCACATGTATATATACATTGTACATGTGTGATATTGTGTGCATAAGAATTATTGTGGTAAAAGTCACATAATGTAAAAACACAGTATTTTAACCATATTTAACTGTACAGTTCAGTGGCACTAAGTACATTCACATTGCCTGGCAACTCTCACCATCACCCATCTCTTGCATTATTCACCTTCCTAAACTGAAACCCTGTCCCCACTAAACACGAACTCTCCCTCCCCCACCCCCCAACTCTGACCACCTCCACCCGCCACCCCGGCATCTGCCAGTGCACTTTCCGACTGTATGAATTTGACTATCCTAGGTATCTTGTATAAGTATCTTGACTGTGGTAGTGCTTACACAATTCTGCATTTGTCAAAACTACAGAACTCTACAGCCCCAAATTTACTACACATCAATTTTAAAATAAACTTCAGAGATTTAAATGCTGAATTTGTAATAGTTGCTACTTCAAAGGATATTGTTTCAAATAAATTCAGCTTGTCGCTTTATGGCCAAAACACTGACACACATACTCACTTCTCTTTATAGAACTTCCACATAAAGTTTTTTACTTGCTCGTAATCAAAATCACTGCAGATGGTGACTGCAGCCATGAAATTAAAAGACGCTTACTCCTTGGAAGAAAAGTTATGACTAACCTAGATAGTAAATGCAAAAGCAGAGACATTACTTTGCTGACTAAGATCCGTCTAGTCAAGGCTACGGTTTTCCCTGTGGTCATGTATGGATGTGAGAGTTGGACTGGGAAGAAGGCTGAGCGCCGAAGAATTGATGCTTTTGAACTGTAGTGTTGGAGAAGACTCTTGAAAGTCCCTTGGACTGCAAGGAGATCCAACCAGTCCATTCTGAAGGAGCTCAGCCCTGGGATTTCTTTGGAAGGAATGATGCTAAAGCTGAAACTCCAGTACTTTGGCCACCTCATGCGAAGAGTTGACTCATTGGAAAAGACTCTGATGCTGGGAAGGATTGGGGGCAGGAGGAGAAGGGGACGACCGAGGATGAGATGGCTGGATGGCATCATGGACTCGATGGACGTGAGTCTGAGTGAACTCCGGGAGATGGTGATGGACAGGGAGGCCTGGCGTGCTGCGATTCATGGGGTCACAAAGAGTCGGACACGACTGAGTGACTGAACAGAACTGAACTGAATCTTACTCCAGGGAAGTTCAGTTGACTTTCCCAAGATACAATGGAAGGTGGCTGTTCAACTCTTTTTGCCTTCAGTGCCTCAAATTTCTACTTGTTCATTAAGGTAATTCTCCAGAGACAGATGTATGACAGCACTTTGAGAACAATATTCGCACCCACTGCTGAAGCGGGAAAAGAGAGAGATTAGAGTTCAAATCTGGGAAACAATTTAGTGCCCACATGCATTATTACCAAATAATAATGGAGCAAGTACTGGGAGAGAAGCAATTAAAAATGGTGACAAATATGGCCCAGAGTATATGGGGATTGGGGACTTCCCTGGTGGCTCAGACGGTAAAGCGTCTGTCTACAATGTGGAAGACGTGGGTTCAATCCCTGGGTTGGGAAGATCGCCTGGAGAAGGAAATGGCAACCCACTCCAGTATTATTGGCTGGAAAATTCCGTGGACAGAGGAGCCTGGTAGGCTACAGTCCATGGGGTCGCAAAGAGTCGGACACGACTGAGCAACTTCACTTTCACTTTCACCCCCCGTATGGGGATTAAGACTTGTGCTCAAGTCTCCCACCCCTNGGAAATGGCAACCCACTCCAGTATTATTGGCTGGAAAATTCCGTGGACAGAGGAGCCTGGTAGGCTACAGTCCATGGGGTCGCAAAGAGTCGGACACGACTGAGCAACTTCACTTTCACTTTCACCCCCCGTATGGGGATTAAGACTTGTGCTCAAGTCTCCCACCCCTTGCTTCTGTGTACACACTGGACTTCAGGTACACATCTCTTCATCCACTCTGTTACCTCGTGGCCACTACTTGCGGGTGAAGGATGCTGGTGTTCGCAGAACAGCATGCTGATGCATTTTTTCCTGCCATTGTATGTAACATGTTTTCTAATTCTTTTGCTCTATTCAGCATTTGACCCCAACGATAGGGGATTATGGTATTAACTCTCTACCCAGCACACATTCTTTACAGACTCTCACTAAATACTGTAAGCCTGCTGCAGAGAGGAATAAAAGTGAAAGCATACCGTCTGGTCTTAAGCTGAGCACACAGAGGGTCGTGATCCAATTGGAAGGGAAGCAGAATTTTTAAAAAGAAAGAGGTTTGACCAAATTTTAATCCTTGTCATTTTCATTTCTCTTACCCTGTGGATTTGGGTGATTTTATTTACACTGTCAGCTTGAGCCTAGGGATTGGAAATCAGGCTTTTATGGAGATTATTAAAAGTACATAGAGTACACTAAAGGTTGGGCTAACTGATATACGCTGCTAAAAATATGAATGTGAATGCCCTGGTATTAGATGCCACTGGCGTACATTTCATCCTCCTTAGAAGGTTATTCTTGGGAGCTGGACCTGCTGCGATGGTAATGAGATGCAGGCTGTCAGGATATTTCTAATAGGTAGCGAATGACCATGGATGGGAATGAATTAGCATTACTCCGGTGAGAAGGTAGCTCTTTATACCAATAATTCCAATGCAAAGCAATTCCACCACCCTTCTCCTAAAAGAGAGGGTATTGTAAATTGGGGGTGGGAGTGGAGGGAGGAGGAGGCCAGGGTTAAAGCTTCAAGGATTTATTGATGGCTTGGATGGGCGGTGATGTCCCCCAGGTCTCTAGGCTGGGTATTACTGGCCTGAGCCTCTTTACTGTCTAGATGCACGAGTAGTGACTTGGTTAGGTACTGTCATATAGTCCTAGATGACAAAGAGAAAGCTCTAGACCTCAGTCACAGCCTTTTAAGATCTCAGCAGATAAAAATGAAGTGCTTTACCCAATCTCAAAATACTAGGAGCAGTCATGCTTTGACGAATCAGGTTTAGGATCTCAAAGACATGGAAATACCACGTAACAAAGTAGCTGACTATGCAGGACTTGTGTCCTTGCAAGGTTATAGATTATGATAATCTTAATAGGCTTAAGAGGGTTTTAAAGAGATTCCTGGATCACAGTTCTATACTGGACCACCGTGAGAAAATGGGTATTGTAGGGACTTATTTCCAGTTATGAATGCCAGTAGCATCCACATGCTTGCTGCATGGCCTTGCTGGGTGTCACCGATAGGTCAGGAGTCATTGCTGTGCTGGAGTTTTCAAGTGCAATCCACACCCGGAAATGGGGAGGAAGATATATCGCCAGAAACAACTGACCATGGGCTTATTTAACCTGGTGTTCTCATATCCCAAGACTGGGCAACGGTGTTCAGTTATGGACTGAGCTTTATATAGCTTTGTCATGCCCTAGATGCCTATGTATAAAAATGTGCTATCCTGCCATAGAAAGATATGCTAAGCCCCAGTGTGCTATCCAGGCCACAGAAAAAGGACCACCATGAAAGGTGGACCTTCAATGCCTTCACTGATGGAAACTTTAGCTCTGAACCACTTGTCCCAATTCACTTACATTCTACGTCCTGACTTGTTCCTATCTATCAGAACAATCCTAAAAAAGGACTTTTTGAACCAAACGTGATGAAGATGACAGGGCAGGAGGATGATTTCACTCCTTTCAAGAAAAATAAAGAGCTTTCCCAGCTTTATGAACTAGTCTTCAGTTTAGAATAGCGTATTGGTCAAGGTGATCAATGCAGCTGCTATAAAACACAATTTCCAAATATAAGTGCTATCCCCAATACAAAGATTTTACTTACTCAGAAATTTCTGCTGTCAGTTGGGCTCCTTCCATCGTGCACGGGTGACAGTTTCATCTTAGAGTCCTTTGCTTGCAGCTATTTAGATGGGAGAAAATGTAAAGAAGACACATGAGATTGTAACACATCTGGCCTTAAAGTAACAGTCATTACTTTTGCTCCCCTTCCATTGGCCAGCCCTTGGGATCACATGACCCATTTAACTTCAGGGTGGCCTGGAAGAGACTTCCCATATGTCCAAGAAGAGACTCAAAAATGATGATCACTAAAAGTTTTACCATAGTCTGAATTTCTGAACATCAAATATTCATTTTACTTTCCTCTTACTCACAGATCATACTCACCTCACCCCACAGAGGACAATGCAAAGTCCCATCCAGTCACCACCACCGTTCAACGTCCAGAACACTTGAGGAGGGCAGCATCTTCTCCATCAGTCTGATGTAGGACCTCCAGATAGGTTCCACATGCAAGACCTATGTAGGTAGCCTACATATTAAAAAGACAAGTAATCTGCACCCTACTTCCCCATCATCACAATCCATTTATAATAATGGGGAAAATATAGGAAAGTAATCTTGTTTGTGTAGGAAAATAATAGGAAACACTCTGCATCATGGTCCACGGCCAAGCTGAGCCCCTCTGAGTCAGCATGCAGAGCCCATACCTTCTCGGCACGGTGGCTATGTGTGTGGAATAGCTCTAGGAAGGACTCCATTGTTCGTGCTTCTTAGACACGTGTGAAATTGGCTTAGTGGGGACACCCTTCCTTCCGAACATTACACCTGCAAAAGCTTGACTTCCACTCAGTCTGGAATGGGTTGGCAGCTAGAGAATTGCTTTAAATCTTGAACAGGCAAGAACGTTTCAAGTTGAAGCCCCTGCTTTCTTTGGCAATGCAATTTTAAACTTAGAAAACATATGATATATTTGCTTCAGTCAGGTCCTTGTGCCAGTGACCCCACTCAGAGTTATTTTTTAAACCTTGTATTCAAATTACTTTTTTTTCTTTTTCTTTTTGCTTCTTCCCCGCCATGTCATTTTCTCTGTCAAAATGTTTACCTAAATGCATCGAGGCTATCAAAAACATTAGGTGAGAAGGCCATACTGCTGATTTTATTTTTGCCTCAAACAACTTCATTCACATGTCACATGAGAAATTTTACTAGATATTTGTCACCAAAAGACATTCTTTTAGTAGCATATCTTACTGTTGGAGTCTAAAGTAGGCTTATTTTTTTCTACTCCTATAGCCCTAAATTTTGGACTCTGTATTCTATTTTGACTGTGTGGATCACAATAAACTGTGGAAAATTCTGAGAGAGATGGGAATACCAGACCACCTGAACTGCTTCTTGAGAAACCTATATGCAGGTCAGGAAGCAACAGTTAGAACTGGACATGGAACAACAGACTGGTTCCAAATAGGAAAAGGTGTACGTCAAGGCTGTATATTGTCACCCTGCTTATTTAACTTCTATGCAGAGTACATCATGAGAAATGCTGGGCTGGAAGAAGCACAAGCTGAAATCAAGATTGCCAGGAGAGATATCAAGAACCTCAGAT
>SJYX01019387.1:0-24510 GCA_006410675.1 Oreotragus oreotragus | reverse complement strand
TGTAAGTGTGGCTGATATTCAGACAATATGAATTGGTCAGAGCACTCTCAATGGTCAGTGTTCATGCTGTACTAGGTATTAAGTATTTTGCCATCATCCCTGAAAGTACTCAGTAAGTATCTACCTACCTACATATTTATTTAGGCCAATCTGTATATAATTTTCTAGGCATTATATAAAATGCAAAGAAAATTTAAGACCTAGATCCTGCCATCAATCTAGCGTTGAGGCCAACTATGTGAATTGAACTAGAGATATGACAGAGATTCAGAGAGAGAATTCATGTCAGCATTGGCTGGAGGAGCCAAAGACATCTCTGTGAAGAAAGTAACCCCATGAGTTTGGAGGACACCAAGCTGCAGATGGCCAGGACAGGGGAAACATTTTAGCACAAAACTTGGTAAAGTAGAGAATGCTGAGGAGATCAGCCAGACTGGAGAGAAAAGCAACTGAAGATAAATGAACTTTATCACCAGTGCTACAAATTCATTCTAAGTAAAATGATACTTCATTTTATGAATTAAAAAGAGTAATATTCTAGTTATTGAAGATCTGTTGTATTTCCAGAGGGTACTGATATGGATGTAGCTCTGACATATTCTGGGGTTCTCAGGTGGTGCTAGTCGTAAAGAACTCACCTGCCTATGCAGGAGATGCAGGTAATGTAATGTCATATAATGTAAGAGATGGTGGTTCGATCCCTGGGTTGAGAAGATCCCCTGGTGGAAGGCATAGCAACCCCCTCCAGTATTCTTGCCTGGATACTCCCATGGAAAGAGGAGCCTGGAGGGCTATAGTCCACAGAGTTGCAAATAGAGGGACATGACTGAAGTGACTTAGCATGCATGCATAACAGATTTCACTAACCACAAAACTTTTGCAGAGAGGCAAAATCATGCATCATCATGATTTTGATGACGTAAGGTGAGTTTGGTGCTTTTCTAAGGCAATTAATCCCTGACTTTCTATTCCCCTTTTCCTGCAACGTCCTCTTTTTCTACTCATCTGTACTTGGTACTATAACAGAGACACGCCAAGTGCCCAGAATGGTGGCTTGGGACATAGGCACCCAATAAATATTTGTGAATTGGATTCAATAAAGTACTGAATAAGTTCTGCTTGGCAAGACTGCAGCTTCTTGTTTCCTTCAAATCAAGCAAGGTGAGTAGAAAGTCACCTCCTAAAAACAAAGACAAAGAAGACTGCTAATCAACTCTAACAGTGAGTTTACATGAATCCTTAAGGAAAGGAAATTAGTAGATGCTTCTAAAGGTGAGACATCGTGAGCAGAAAAGGCAGGCAGCACAGCAAAGTCCCACCTTTGGGAGTTTCAGCATAGGCATAGCCTAAGTGCCACTCCCCAGGCTCAGCACAAACTGGTAATACACTGGTAATAGCTTTGACAGGCCCTTCAGCCAAGGACCTTCCTTCCCCAATGCTATCCATAAACTCCCCTTACATAGTTGATAACCAAGGTGGCATAATCTCCAAACTATACCTAACAGATATCGTTTTTTAAAGTGAAATAATCTCCCTTTTCCTTTAAACTGTGAGTCCTTATGGTTTCTATCCATCAAATCAATGTTTGTCAATCTTCAAGTGATGAGTAAATATCTGCTGGACAAAAGGAAGTCATTGCTCAGCTTTGTACCAGCAAGTTACTATTTTTGAGGGCTTAATCAAATGCTAATCTTGAAAACTAAGCTTCAAGAAAAAGGGATTTCTAAACTTCAAAAACTCTCTTTATGTAAGCATACCAATACATTGAATGACTGTAGAGAAGTTTATACATATAGAGAATTTAGAATATGACATAAGGGGCATTTTCACCTGTCTGGAGTGAAAGTTGAAAGTTGTCTGGGAGCTAGGATGAGGAAGAAATGAAAAAAAAAAAGGAAAAAAGGAATAGCCAGTTAAGTGTGTGCCTGCCCACCCATGCTGCCCACACTAGGAGTCCCCCAGAGCAGCGGGACTCACTCTCTGCTTTCCTGTGAATGTACCAGGAGGGTGTCAATCCCAGTGCCCCTACTTCTAGAAACCTGCACTTATATTGAAACTTCAGCAATATGGTACCATTGCCAGGCAGGTCACCTCGGCCGCATGTGCTGTTTAGGTGCCTTTAAATTAGAGCTTCTCAAAAATAAACAAATGGGACCTAATTAAACTTAAAAGCTTCTGCACAACAAAGGAAACTATAAGCAAGGTGAAAAGACGGCCTTCGGAATGGGAGAAAATAATAGCAAATGAAGCAACTGACAAACAACTAATCTCAAAAATATACAAGCAAGTCATGCAGCTCAATTCCAGAAAAATAAACGGCCCAATCAAAAAATGGGCCAAAGAACTAAATAGACATTTCTCCAAAGAAGACATACAGATGGCTAACAAACACGTGAAAAGATGCTCAACGTCACTCGTTATCAGAAAAATGCAAGTCGAGACCACAATGAGGTACCATTTCACACCAGTCAGAATGGCTGCAATCCAAAAGTCTACAAGCAATAAATGCTGGAGAGGGCGTGGAGAAAAGGGAACCCTCTTACTGTTGGTGGGAATGCAAACTAGTACAGCCACTGTGGAGAACAGTGTGGAGATTCCTTAAAAAACTGGAAATAGAGCTGCCTTATGACCCAGCAATCCCACTGCTGGGCATACACACCGAGGAAACCAGAATAGAAAGAGACACATGTACCCCAATGTTCATCNGCAAGCAATAAATGCTGGAGAGGGTGTGGAGAAAAGGGAACCCTCTTACACTGTTGGTGGGAATGCAAACTAGTACAGCCACTATGGAGAACAGTGTGGAGATTCCTTAAGAAATTGCAAATAGAACTGCCTTATGACCCAGCAATCCCACTGCGGGGCATACACACCGAGGAAACCAGAATTGAAAGAGACACATGTACCCCAATGTTCATCACAGTACTGTTTATAATAGTCAGGGCATGGAAGCAACCTAGATGTCCATCAGCAGATGAATGGATAAGAAAGCTGTGGTACATATACACAATGGAGTATTACTCAGCCATCAAAAAGAATACATTTGAATCAGTTCTAATAAGGTGGATGAAACTGGAGCTGATTATACAGAATGAAGTAAGCCAGAAAGAAAAACACCAATACAGTATACTAACACATATATGGAATTTAGAAAGATGGTAACAATAACCCTGTATGCAAGACAGCAAAAGAGACACAGATGTACAGAACAGACTTTTTGACTCTGTGGGAGAGGGAGAGGGTGGGATGATTTGGGAGAATGGCATTGAAACATGTATAATATAAGAAATGAATCGCCAGTCTAGGTTCGACGCAGGATACAGGATGCTTGGGGCTGGTGCACTGGGATAACCCAGAGGGATGATATGGGGAGGGAGGTGGGAGGGGGGTTCAGGAGTGGGAACTTATGTACACCCATGGTGGATTCATGTTGCTGTATGGCAAAACCAATACAGTATTGTAAAGTAAAATAAATTAAATAAATAATAAAAATTTAAAGAAAAAAAAAATAAAGTAGAGCTTCTGACCTCTCAAGGCCTTCACTTGGCACACACGGAATCTGGAAGTTTCCATATACTCCAGCTGGAGGATACCATGGTACTGAGAGGCCAGAGGTTGTGCAGGGGCCTGGAGTTAGAGCAAGATGGCCATGAAGTACAAGGTCTCCACCTCCAGAGGCCAATGGCTGGGACCATGGATGAGATTAAACACAAACCCCAGAAGACCAGGCGAAGGAGCCACTTCTCTGGGCCTACCAGCCCAACGTGCCCAGGAAATGGACCAGTCATCCTACAGCAAAAAGCAGCCAGGAATCAGAGGTAACAAGCCCAGCCAAAGTCCCCTTCCCCACCCTCACCCCCATGGGAGTAGATAGGTCTCCTCCCAGGCCCAGAGGCTACCCAGCTGACAAGTAGGAGAAGAGAAGTGAATGCCAGGAAGACTGGGCATCTACCCAAGAGAGGCTGATGTCAACAAGAGAAGGGGCTGTCTTTAGTTGTCAACAAGAAGTCTCTCTTCACTTCCCTATGAGAGAGAGATAAGAGGTCAGAGCAAGATGAGAGATTACATAGAAAATATGAAATGCTCTATGCTTTTAACACAGCTAAGTGTAATGCATGTGATTTTTAACCTCAGACTGTATTAATGATGTGAAGTCGCTGGTCAAAATGCCCAGAGGCCCTCTCCCTGCTTCAAATGGTAGAATGCAGTTTGGATAGAAATAAGTGTAATATCATTTAGCTTGTATAGCTTTGTAAGATTTTTCATCTATTAAATTACTAAAAAGTTTTTCACATCGTAAGTCCAAAGAGAGGGTGGAATTTAGTCACTACATCTTCATCCAAGAAATGCTATTTCCTTACATCCAGAGAGAGATTATAGAGAACAAAAAGTTGCTCACATTAGCTGTGCGGTGAATCTTTATTTGGCATTTAGAAAGATAACAGGACAGAAATTTACAGGAAAGACATCATTGGCTATGTGTTGTCAGGCACTTTACACACACTCACTATTTTTCATACTCCTCAAACCATCATTGTTCCCATGTTCCTGATGAGGAAACTGAGGCTGATGAATAAATCAGAATCTATTCGTCCATGGTCACCGAGCCTAGAAGGTACAGAGCTAGAATTGGCACATGGTTGGATGACTATGGCAGGACACTTGCTACTTGCCCACATGGTCCAGGGACTCTGCCTCTCTGCCCAGCAAGTCATGCAGACACCTGCCTAAGGGCTGCATACCCAGTGGACAGAGCTGATGCCTCCTGTTCTCTGGAAATGGACTCTGCAACTTGAAACCACCAACCTTGGACTTTACCAGACCTTACTGAAGACCAGCAACCCAGGCTACCTTCCCTCTTAAGATGGGGGACTTGCTTTTCCCACCCAAGTTCCCAGTTTTGGTGCCAGATGGAAGGATGTATTTTTTTTCTCTCTGTCCACTATGTTTGCAGTCCCTCCAATAAGCACATTCATTCTTTAAAGAAACACCCAAATTGTTTCTTTGGTTTCTCAGCTTCTCAGGCTCCTGGTCTGAAGGGTCATTGTCTTGAGAAGTCAGGAGTGTGGCACCTAGTGTCTGGGCCCCTCAGCCTGGCCCAGGTGCCTTCAGACACCTACGTGTTTCCCTAGACACTGAAAGAAGCGTGCAGCACCAGAAGGTAAGACGTCTTGATTCCTGGAACACAGGAGCCTGCAGGGCCACCTGGGGAGAGGTTGCAGGTCTCCAAAACACACTTTAAAAATGCTGTTTCATATGAAGGCATCACATCCTGGGGAGAATGGATGAAGCACGTGGTAAGACAATTATGGTGGGCTTTCTGAAGTTGGGGAAAAGACTAAAAATGGCCCATTCCTTTGGACATAAGGAAAACTAGGCCCCGAGCCAGTGGAAACCAAAAAGTAAGCCAGAAAGAAACGGAAGCTTCTCTGCTTTTCTTTGCTAGTTCCTTTCTACAGAAAAAGCCAATTTTACTAGCATTTTGTCAGCCAGAGCCCTCTGTACGCAAGTACTTCCAAATTCTCAGACCAGTAAAAATGGAGGTTCACAAAGATGCTTTGAGGACTATAAACCTTAAATGCTTTTGCGGATCATTCATACAAATTAAATAGTGGCTGCTTTTTAACCATTGAGTAATGATTCCTATTTTATGAAAACTGCTAATTCATACTTAGAATGTCTAGAACACTTTGTTAACCAGGATATTTGACTTATGGGAGAATGTGGTACTAAATTGGCTAAAAATTGAGTAGCTAGCATCATGAAAATCTATGTACTTCAGAATTAGGGTGAGAAGGTAGCCTCCCAAATCTGATAATTTATTAACTGTGTGACCTTCAGATCCTTTCAGTTCCCTGTGCCTTATTTTTCTCATTTGTAAGTGAGGATAATGATATCTACCCTTCCAGGTTATTAAGCGTAAATGCAAGAGGCATTTGCACATGCCTGACACATACTTGCACATAGGAGACACTCAATAAATACACTGCAGTTATGATGATGGTGATTAGCATCCTTTTAAATGCTGCTACCACCCATTGTGTGAGCTTATTTCTAACCCTTTCCTCCTCATTTGACCAGCTTCTGCCCACCCTTGCATTCTAGCCTTACACACCTCCCCTGGAACACTGAAAGTTTTCCCAAATGCGACGATCAGCCCTTCCTTTTTCCCATACAGAGAATAAAAAACAATTTGGGACTGTCTGAGCCCTCCGGGGCTGGCTCCCCCTTCCACGGAGACACCGCCCCTGCCTTCGTCTTGGTTCGTCCCATCATTTCCTCTTTCTCTGGGCCAGACCTGGATAAACTTGTGGTTTCCTTCCTTCGTGCTCTCTGGAGAGCTGAGTACTGCACACTTGAAAGCCTAAAAACTTGTCATTTCCACCTTGAACTAGTGGCTGACCTCGCCAGACAGCCTGGGAAATGAATTAGTGTCCTTAAGCAGAGGCAGAATATGAGCAGTGACCCAGCTCTCGTAGGCAACTACAGAAACTGTCAGGCGGTAGTTAAAGTTCCCTTTTTCCCAACCCCTTTAATTATGTTGAAAACTATGTCATATTGTTTTTGAAAAAGTTAATGAAATACTAGGTAAAGGTGAACCAAGGAACATAATTTACTCAGATTTCCTTGCAAGCTTTTGATAAGGTCCCCCATAAAAGACCATTAAGGAAAATAGATGGCCAGAGGGCTCTGGGCAAAAGTCTTTTTGGTGTATTAAAAACTGGTTAAGCAATTTTAGAAGGAAGAATCACTGACGCCGGTTACTTCTTGGACTAGAGAGAGGTTAATCACAAGCTGTCCCCAGTGTTAGTATTTGGACTTGAAGTGTTTGAATGATTTATAAAAGAAAAGAAAGCAAAGTTGGTCAAAGTCACAAAACAATATCATAGTACAAGCTGTCCAGGGTGTGTGGTAGGAATGAAGTGTCCTTGCCCATCAATCAGGAACAGAGTCCTTGGAGGAAAGAGCTGGTGGCCTACCCTGAAGATGAGACCTCTGAAGATGAGCAGGAAGCTCTGAAAACCTTTCGGAGAAAGATAGAAACATTCATAGCCCACGTGCAGCCAGGCCTGAGGCTGGAGGGCAGGACACAATGACCTTACATGTGTCCTTCCCACCCTTCCCGCAGATGGTGGCTTAAAGCCATGAAAAATCAGAAATGAGTGGCATGGGTGGAGAGCAGTTAAGCAATATGAAGACACCATTTGGCATACTTTTCATTCCAAAATTGTAAAAGACTAATTCTATTGGTAAAGGAAAGCCAAAGGAATGTCACGGGGACTAAAACATTAAACACATTTTCTGAGTAATCTTTGTATTTGACTTGATGCAGCAAAAGATAAGCAAGAGATACTGAGGACCTGTTTACTGCCTACTGAAGGGGCAACAAAAGTGTTTCACTTTTTACAAAAGAAGACAGGCTTTCCTTGAAAGTGCTTATAGTCTAACAATTTAATTATTCTCATATCACGGTCATGCCCCCTCCCAATGTTTTCACTGCAAAAGGAAACAGAGGGAATTAAACAAATATCTGGATGCAGATGAGGCAAATCCCAGGTCCTCTCCTAGCCATGTCCCTCATTAATCTTCATGACACTTCTTATCGAGTCCCACTTGTGTTTCTTTAAGATCAAAAAGTCCAAAACTCAAAAGTCATGCTGCAATCAGGGGCAGTGTGAATTCTAATCTGTATTTGCCCAAACTTCTTTTCTTTTGCCCAGTCAAGTAGTAACTCTAGTTCCTGCATAGGGTGCTATTTACACAGTAGAAATGCATTTATTTTGAGACAAGGACACAGAGACAGAATGTGTTCAATACATTGGGCATTAAAATGCTCTTGAAGAATCCACCAGTGGACCCACACAATAATCAACTTACCTTTGAAAAGATGCAAAGGCAATTCAATAGGGAAGGGATAGTCTTTTCAGGAAATGGTACCAGAACAATTGGATGTCAATATGCAAAAAAAAAAACCAAAAACAATGGAGAAGGAAATGGCAACCCACTCCAGTATTCTTGCCTGGAGAATGGATGCAGGAGCCTGGTGAGTTACAGTCCATGGAGTCGCAAAGAGTCAGGCACGATTAGCAACTAAACAGCGACAGTGGAAAACAAAACAAAACAAAAAACACCCTCTAATCATACTATATACAAAAATTAATTCAAAATGGTTCAGGGACTGTAAATGTAATTGCAAATTTATGACATTTCTAAAAGAAAATACAGCAGAAGATCTTTACAACATTGGGCTAGTTGCAAAAAACCTGTTTGATACGATAGCAAAAGTACTATCCATCAAAGAAATAGATAAACTGGATTTGATGAAAATTCAAAGCCTTGGAATCTGAATTCACAAACAGAAACTGAAACAAAAATCAAAGCTTCCATTTTTCCAACCAGACTTGGAAATCTATATCTTTCCTCAGGAACATACAAAGCCGAGTAAGCAACCGAACTGAAAAATGGCAGCTCCTCAGCACACTTTTCCCCAAAATGAGTCAGGCAGAAACTAAAGACCCTTTCCTCTGTGGTCCGAGTCAGGGCATGTTTGGTACTTCACACACTCTGCCTTCATCAGTTGTCATAGACTCATCTCGTGTACAAATGTCAGGGGCAGGGCCGAGTATACGGTATCTGTGACCTGCCAGAGTCTAGTAGAGGGACTGATGGAGAAGGTGTGGTCAATACGTGTTTGAAGAGTAAAGTCAAGAGGAGGAAAGCGAGGATGTAGGAGAAAGACACTCTGAAGAGAGAGGGGTTGGAGGGGAGGGAGGAATGGAAGAGAACAGAGGAGCAAAGAGGAGAGGAGAAGGGAACACAAGAAAGAGAGAGGAGGAAGAAGGCGAAGGAAGAAAAGACGGGAAAAAGAACAATGTGCCTCGGGTGAAGCCCATGGGGACAGTGCAATCTGGGGAGCGGCGGAGTGGTGTCTGGTACGGGACAGGGGCAGCCATGGGCCTCCAGGCTGATCATCGGAGCCCTGGTACCGACCAGCCACACACGCTGAAATCACTGCCATTCTGTGTCCCTCGCGCTACGGCCCTGTGGATGTCAGCGGGCATCGTGCGGTGCAGCGCAGGGCCAAGTCAGCAGCTGAGGCGGGAAGCGGGAGGCTGAGGCTGCTGGCTGGTGCCTCTGGGTCCGCTCCCCGGCTCCCCGGCTGTGGGCCCGGGTGCCAGAGCCAGGGAAGCCGGGTCAGGGTGGTGAGGAGCCGCTGGCATGGCAGGGCTCTCGCGTTCTCTCCTTCCTAATGGCCCGGCCTTGCTGGGGAAACGGGAGGGGCTGGGCAGCCAGCAGCCGGGAGTGAGAACTTGCTCTTGCCAGAGCCAGCTGCTGGCTGCCATCTGGGTAGGGGCAGTGCCAGTTTTCCAAATCTGCCTTCCCTTTGGAAAAGAGGGGGAAAACTCTGTGCTGGGGAGATAGCTTCTCCTTCCATCCTGAGGCTCTCAGTTAAAAACCCAACAAAACCAGCCTTTGAAAAAAGAAGAAATGCCATAGGCCGGGTTGTTTCCAGATTAATTTGCTTCTCCTGGAGCCTTTACATCCAATTAAAAAAAAAAATCTCTACTTGTCCTTGCTTTCTCTTGCTTCTTTCGTTCTACTTAATGATGACCTTGACTTTTAAAAATTGAATCTGTTTGCACTCATAAAATGCCTATCTGCATGTCCTTTATCTTTGTCACGTAGTGATGGAATTATCCACTATACACTGGAATTCCCTGGGGGATGTGATCTAGTCTTTTTAACCTCCACCAAGAATAAGCCAACAGCTCCCTACACTGTGTCCGAAACTCGGATACTTTCTGGAGGGTTTTATTCATTCATCGAATGCATTTTGAGCACCGTTTAAACATCAGCACAGGATTGTCACGATGAAGGGTTGAAGAAGATCTGGCTCCTGTTCTCAGAGCTGAGCCAGTTGATGGACTCATCGCCTCAGGCTCTCGGGGACATCAGGGCAATGGGGACCTGCTCACTGTGTCAGCCCCTGTGAGGCCCCCCCCGGAGCCCCTGTGCTATTTCCTGTGCTACCTCTATGTTCCCAGGGGGCAGACGGGGAAAGAGTTGACCAGGCAGAGCACAGAACCAAGAAGAGCCTCTGCAAAACTAGAAAGCAAACGAGCTTTATCCAGGAGTGAGAGTCAGTAGCATAAACACTTCTTGCTTCTTTCTTCCTAAATCAGAAGGTGTTTTCTACTGTCTTGTCTATAAAACAAGGGTACCCATTGCACAGAATTGTTGAGGAGTAAGACACTGTTGGAACCCTAAACAAATTCTTAGTCCAGTGAAGAGATACAAGCTCTTTATCTGTATAACAAGCAGCCCTCTGTGGGTGCTGACCGATTGGAGCAGATTCTGACTGGGAAAAATCTGCCACCTTGATACATACCAGCTGAATATGAATCCTGGCTTCATGTTTTCTTATTGCCTTAGCGGTCAAATCCTTCTTCCGCACATTGATACCTAATCTCTTAGTGAAGAATGGAACCAACCTAACATCCCGCCATAGCAACTGGATGGATGCAGGGATAGAAGCACTTCATGAGGATCTCAGGTTCGCAGAGATCTTCATGGGGAGGCCTCAGTTTGACCTCCTTGACTTTGCTGGTATCCTGGTTCCAAAGCAGTTCTCCACATGCCTCATCATGGAACAGTTGAAAAAGGAAGGTTGAAATCCAGGGAAGGTCCTAGAGTGAGGTTCACTCTCTGAAATATAGGGTTCATCCCAGCTGATGGTTAGCCTGTCTGAGGGCAATCAGACCCCAAGTAAAACTGGTTCATATTGTCCAAACTCATAGGAACAACAGTATCTTGCATTTCAAGCATCTCCTAAGTTAAGCACAGCACCAATGTATTTAACAATAATGAAAAATACATGCAAATGCAGCTCACATGAGCTTGAGCCTCCAATGAGCACTCGTTACTGGATAAATCTGAACGTGACCCTCACCATAGTCCCTGAGACAGGCAGAGCAGGCATTATCAGTTCCTACTTGGTAGCCCAGCAGAGGTAAACACTGTCTCAGCTGGTATAGTCAGTGGCAGAGATAGATCAGAATTTAGGTCTCCTGACTTCTAATCCAGTGCCCTTTCCATAAGCCAAATTACTAGCTGATAACATAAACTCTAGTATTCCAGATGATACCTACTTGAGAAAAGAAATTAAGATCAGAAATTCCCTTGATGGAAACATAGGTGAAAACACAGACGATCGAGTGGCAAAGAACATCGGCTTGGACTTCTGATGCTGCCTTTGCTAACCGTGTGATGTGGAGCAAGTTAACCAGCTTCCCCAGGACTCTGCTTCTTCATCCATAGGAAAGAAACAGCGCCTTTCTCACAAGCTTGCTGTAAGAGCTGAACTAGGTAATATAAGACCTTGATCACAGGGTTCAGCCTAAGGTAAGTGCCCCATATGTAATACAGGAAGTCCTCTCCACACCAGTAAGTTCCATTCCAAGTGTGCAAGGTTGAGAGTTCCTACTTAAACCTGTTAAGTGGGTTGCTATTATTGTCCCCATTTTACAGATAGGAAAATCGTGGCATAAAGAGGTCAAGTCATACATATAGGAAATGGCAGAGCCAAGATTCCAACCAGATGGGCCAGCCCCAGAGCCTAGAAGTTACCTACTAGATAGAGTGGCCCTCTAATTTTAACAAAAGATGTGTCTCAGAGAACTGTGTGGACTTGTTTGAAAGGGTTTCTAGGCAGTTACCTGCCTGAGCCTCTTAAATCTCTTGATGAAATCTCTTCCCTGCTTGCCTACCAAAATCTTCAGCAACCCTGGGGTGTCTTCCTAGAGGTTTCTTAAGCCTTAAATCTTGACGAGCCAGAGACACTGAAAGTAACTGACTTTTCTTAGAGTCCTCAGCCATAGATTCTTCACCAAAATCAATTTTCTAAGTGTTTATGAAGTCAGCTTTCTGGCACACATTGGGCTGAGATATTACTTAGAAGGTGTTTAGGCTTACAGTTAAGGAAGACAAGACAGTTGCTGATACACATGGATTTCCAGTGGACAGGGGGTTCAGAGAGAACCCACATTGATCATAGTTATGAAGGAAACTTTGTTCTGGAAGGAATTAGGTCTCATTCTGCAAAAGCAAACTTTGAGGGAATATGAGGGGAGACTTAAACAACCATGAAAAGGGAAGGCAGAGTGAAAACAGGTTTGTTCACAAATCCCCAAACCCTGAACCCAGGGGACAGCTTCTGATTTGAAGCAGGAAGTTTCAGGACGAATAAAAGGTAATCCTACTTCGAGACACAAGCAGTCTCAAGAGATGACATGGGGGTGAAACCATATATAGTTTCACAATGGTAGGGATCTCGAGTTGATAGCATATGCTAAAGGGAAGTTTGGCATGCTTGATTTGCATTGTAACAAAGGTTGCGATGATACTTTGCTTTTGAGTAGAACGCGATGTTTCATATATACCCAGGCCTGCCTGGGGTCTCATCAGGGACCTGGGAAATTGTCATGGCTGCTATTATCAGGCCCACTTTATGTAACAGGAAATGAAAACCCTGAGACATTATTTGTCTAATATTTTAGCATGGGGATCCTGTCTCACTCCAAACGGAAGTTTAACTTGGCTTCTTGGGCAAGTGAAGGCATCTGGGAACAGCACATTCAGATTTTGCCATTTTTCTTTGAACCATCAGGATCCAAGATGACCTTGAATAGAAATTTTTCTGGACCAGACCAAGCCTAGCCATTCAGAGGACAAAATGTCCTGCTCGCAAGCCCTTCAGTCTCTCCCATTAAGGCTAGCCTCTCATGCATAACAGGCTCACGTGAAGATCTCATGGGGAACTAGGCTGTTGATTTTTTTTTAAAAAATAACACAACCTATGAATTTTATCTCTTTATCTCCTCAGTCCAGAGGGAAAAAAAGGGACACAATCTGTCCTACCAGTGGGACATCCATCTGATTAGATGTCATAAAACAGAGTAGTCCTTTAGTCAATAATGGCTGGAATACCTCCGACCCACAGTTACTGGAAAGAAAAAAAAAAATCCTAACTACAGATAAACTCCCTAGGGTTTCAGATCCATTTTGCAATAAGCCATGTTATGAAGGAAACCTGGCCCCAAAAGATAGTTTGAATGCAAAATAAAGATAGTTCACATGCTTTGAAGCAGATACAGGGCTCCTGTGGAAGCAACAGAATCATATTTTCGGAGGATCATTATATTTCCTGCTTCAGACTTTATTTGGGTCCCACCGTTCTTTTATACAACTCCTATTTTTAGTTATCAGAGGCGCCGTGTCCCGCCAGGCAGGGGCCTCAGCAGGCCAGGGCTGGTAGGAATGGTGTGGGTTGGATGCCTGGGGAGTCCAGAGAGCTGGGCAGACAGGGGGCAGGTGAGCTTCAAGGAGCAGGTGTGGCCCATGGGGCAAGACAAGGATCTGGGGACACTCAGGGAAAAGATTTAGGGGATGCACCATGGGTTTAGAGAGCCAGACTCCAGGGTTCAGGAGGCCAGTGAATTATCAAGAAGGGGCTGGAATATTGACAAAGCAGAGGTGGGCAAGAACTCTTTGAGATACCCCATCACAAAAGAATAGGAGGGGCTTAAATGCATGGGCTTAAGAACCTTGAAGACGTTATGCTAAGTGACATCAACCAGTCACAGGAGGACAAATACCACAAAATTTATCTAAGGTTTCTAAAATAGTCAAAATCATAGGATCAAAGAGTGAAAAGCAGCTGCTAGGGGAGGAGGAAGTGAAGAGTTACCAAATGGTGGGTATAAAGTTTGGGCTGAGATGATACATACGCTCTGGAGATCTGCTGGACAACATTGTAACTTACTTAAATATATATATATCTTAACAAAGTGTCTGCATGCTCAGTCCCTTTAGTCGTGTCTGACTTTTTGTGACTCTATGGACTGTAGCCTGCCTGGCTCCTCTGTCCATGGGATTCTCCAGGTAAGAATACTGAAGTGGGCCCTTCTCCAGGGGATCTTCCCAACCCAGGGATGGAAGCCCTGTCTCTTACATCTCCTGCATCGGCAGACAGGCTCTTTACCATTAGCGCCACTTGGGAAGTCCATCTCAACAAAGTACCTATACTTAACACAGTTAATAATTCTGTACTATAAGCTTAAAAATTTGTTAACAGAAAAAATCTTACATCAAGTATTCTTACCAAAATCAAACGCAATTTTTAAAGAATAAATAGAAATGCATGAGTTTCAGAAGCAGAGGTGCAGGATGAGTCTGATCCAGGCAAGGGCAAATATGCCAGGCTGGCTGGGAAATTCCTACAACCAGACCATCAGAGAAAAAAAAGAAACACCTGTGGTCACTAAAAAGTATCATATAAGAAAACTGTAATCTTCATTTAGCATTCATTCGTGTCCCCTCTAATTCTGTGAAATCTAGCTCTTGGTGAAAAGGCAGAAAAAAGAAGGGGTCTTCAAGGTGAGTATTAGCAGGGGAAGAGGAGAGTGATGGAGAGTTGTTTATCCTTACAGATTTTAGACTATTTATCTGGGTAATGAGCCCCAGCATCTAGGCTGACCTCCAGATTTCCTGAGGTGTTGGATCAAAAGATACCCTGAAAAAAGGAAAAGCAAAAAAGGCAAGATACCTGACATTTCTTTCTGACTCCCACCATTTCACACTTTTTTGATTTTTTTTTTCCATTTTGTATGTTTTAAAAATAAATAAATAGGAAGTCAAGAGGCAAAAAAAAAGAAGTCAAGAGGAAATGCCATGGCACAGAGCAAGGAGCAATATGAAAACTCCCAAGAGATGGATTTGACCCAATCATCCAGCCATCTTTATTTCCAAGGAGGACAGGCCTACCTCTCTTCTCTGTGGAATCCTCTTTTCTGGCCCATATCCCTCTCCTGCCCCTTCTGCCCTTTATACAATCAATATATCCCTACCTTTGTCTCCTGAAATCTTCCTTCTCCTGACCCTTGTGTGGTCAAAGGAGGCCTAGGGAGAAATGGGAAAGAACAGAGTTGCAGACAGTTCAGGCCCCACATAGGGGAGGCTGGGAGGAACCACATTATTGGAGGCACAAGGCAGGAGGTGGAGTTCCCTGGTATCATATTCTAGGAAGTGGACCTTGGAAACTCCCTCCTGGATCAGCCTGATTCTTTATGAAGGAAGACACAAAGAAAATTAGAGAAGACGACCCAAGAAGCCAGCTAGACTAAAAAGAAAATGGACTAGAAGTAGAAGGGCATGAATGACTGGGCCTGACAGAGCTGTCCATGTCCCTGGAGAGCAGTGGGCACAGCAGTAGCTCAGGGTCCAGCTGGCCACACCGTCTTACCCATTGCCTTCCTGAGGTCCACAGGCCAAGGTTTCATCACCTATCTGTCTGAATAGTCACGTGCCTTCTAAGTTCCAAATGCTGACCTAAGTAATGGGAATACAGAGGAGATTCCTTACTGGTTGGCAAGCATCTACTGAGGACCTACTCTGTGCCAAGCCCTGGAGAAAATCAAAGATGGAAGCAAAGGAGGCTGAGAAGCATATAAAATGAACGGAAGACGGTCCTCTTGAAACTGGATGAAGAGACAAAGTAAGTCCCGGTGACGTAGCTTGCTGGAACAACTTGGGGGAAAAACGTCTTTTTCTTAGCAATACATTCTCCTACAGAGAGAGGTTCATTTTTTATGGGAAAAATGCTGGACATTACGATCAGCTGAGGGCTTTGACGAAGAAATTCAGAAGCGAGCTGAGTTTCTCTGACAAGGAAAGGAGGAGATGTTCAGTGGCTACTGACATTCAGAGGGAGGGAGGAGACCCAGAAGCCCATGTTGCCGCACACCAGACTTCCCCGTCCTTCACTATCTCCTGGAGTTTGCTCAAACTCATCTCCATTGAATCGGTGATGCCATCTAACCATCTCACCCTCCCCATGACTAAAGAGGAACTCTGACGAGAGAAAGTGAAGATCTTTGTCTTTATTTATTGCTGGGTGTTGTATCATGTAGCTTTCTCCTTCATCTCCCCATAAAATTGTAGTCAGTTCTACATTACTCACTAATGTTTCGTGGGTTGGATCTGTTTTGAGGGGATGTGATAAAGCCCAGAATCTCATTTCCAAGTGGTCAGAGGCAAAGGCAGAGGGTTCTCATGTGAGAAAAACTCTATATGAGTTATTGAGGACATGCTTTTAGCAATGCATTTGCAAGTTTAGATGTGAAACACATGTGCTCAGGAAGTTCAGAGGGAAGTAATCTGAGGATGAGTGGATAATCAGGACAGTCTTCCTAAAAGAAGTAAATTTTGAACTAAACACCCCTTGGGAGATAGATTCAGGTCATGGAAATACAAAGGTACTTATGTAACTTATGTAACCAAATTCACATATGGTTTTCTGATCTCAGCTCAAGATACAGACATGTACATCGGCAGACACACATGCACACTCAGTTATGCCAACAGTTACGGTAGAGGGAAATGCAGGTGTGCACCGGATCACACATCCATCACACACAACCAGACAACACCTAGCAACTTTCTGTCTCTGCCAAAGTGGCCCCTGCTCTCCCTGAGATGCACAGAAAGTGGTTCATTAGTATTAAAAGCACATCACTGCCGAAGTGCAGAAGAGTCAGATTTACAGCATTAGACATTTTTAGTAGAAAATGTAAATACATCGCAGAGAAGGCTGGGCACATGTCTCTTGAAACCATTACCTCACGAAGCTTAACAAAGGTCTGGGCCTTTCACAGAGAAAGACTATTCGGTCTAAGCAACATCCAAGATCATCTTATCAAAGTCAGAGTTTTTAAGGGACACAAGTGATCAACAAAGAAAATAAGAAATACAGGAACTTCCCTGGCTGTTCACTGGTTAAGTGCTCACCTTCCAGTGCCGAGGGTGAGGATTTGATCCCTGGTTGGTGGGCAAAGATCCCACATGCCTCGCGGCCAAAAAACCGAAACATACAGAAACGATGTCGTAACACATTCAATAAAGACTTTGAAAAATATTCCCACATCAAAAAAACATTTTAAAAAAGAAAATAAGAAATACAAATAGCCAATAAAAAACATAAATATTGTGGTGGTTCAGACGGTAAAGAATCTGCCTGCAGCGCGGGAGACCCAGGTTTGATCCCTGGATGGGATGGATCTGCTGGAGAAAGGCATGGCAATCTCCTCCAGTGTTCTTGCCTGGAGGAGCCCATGGACAGAGGAGCCTGGTGGGCTACAGTCCATGGGGTCACAAAGAGTCAGACAGGACTGAAGTGACTTAGCACAAGCACATATATATAATTCTCTAATATTGTAAGATAGAAAAATATCTAAAAAATACAAATACTATTATATATAAACATATGAAATCAGCCTCACCTGAAGCTAAAGAAATGCAAATAAAAATGATATAATACAGTGTTTACCCTAACTTACAAAATCCAGAAAGAATAAAAAAGTTCAGCATCGGTTCAGATGAGAATGTGGAGAACCGTTCTCTCGACCTCAGCACTAGGGCTGGCAGTTTGGTCCATAATCATCTCAGGAGGCCACGTCTACCAGAAACACTACACACGCGCGTGCTCCCTGATCTGTAACTTCACTTGTATCTCTTGATGGAATACCCAGGTTAGTGCATAAAGTCGTGTGTATAAGGCTTTCATTGTACTGGGTTTTGAAAATATGAAAAACTGGAAGCTATTTAAATACCTAGTAAAAGGAGACTGGTAAATAAAATATGGTATCCATTCAATGAAATACTATATCACTATCATAGGAATAATACAAGATTTCATGATGCTGAAAAATGTTATAATACATAGCAAGATGTTGTAAATGAGAAAAGCAGAATCGATGCAGTAATAATCTGATACTCTTTGTAATACCAAAGCTAGTTAATGTATTTGGTGGTTAAACCAGGATATACACTGCATACTAGCAGTGGCCCTTTTGGCTAAATGTTAAGTGTTGTCTAGAAAAGTGCTTGGCATAAAATAGGCCCACAATAACTATTTGTTCATTAAATCGATTTATACACACTTACTATGCACCAGGCAGTGTTGTAAGCACCTGATAGAATATTTCAGTCTGTCCACAGCACTGGGCTCCAAGTCCTACTGTGAACTCCACTGAGCTGAGAGGGTGCACCACGAGGTGAAGCCAGCCAAATTGCCTCGGTCACCCAATCAGGGAATGCTGAAGCCAAGATTCAAATCCAGGCAGCCTCAGTCCAAAGTCTTAACTCAAACACTCTCTGGACATGTGTGCAGAGAAAAGTCTGAGAGGTGGTATGCCAACAAGCACATCAATAGCAGTGATTCAGGCAATGCTGGGTGGTGCGGTTACTCAAGGTTTTGTTTTCCTTTGTACTTATCAGTTTTCTAATTTCTCTACAGTGATGTAAAATTTAATTTTTGTATCTATGTGTGTGTGCGTGCTCAGTTGGGTCCGGCCCATTGGGACCTGCATGAACTGTAGCTCTCCAGGCTCCTCTGTCCATGGACTTCTCCAGGCAAGAATACTGGAATGGGCTTCCATTTCCTCCTCCAGAGGATCTCCCCAACCCAGGGATTGAACCTGTGTCTCTTGCATCTCCTGCATTGGCAGGTGGGCTCTCTACAGTTGTGCCATCTGGGAAGCCCTTTAGTTTTCTTTGAAATAACATGTGATGTCATTTAATGGCAGAGAAGGCACTGGCACCCCACTCCAGTACTCTTGCCTGGAAAATCCCATGGATGGGGGAGCCTGGTGGGCTGCAGTCCATGGGGTCGCTGAGAGTCGGACACGACTAAGCGACTTCACTTTCACTTTTCACTTTCATGCACTGGAGAAGGAAATGGCAACCCACTCCAGTGTTCTTGCCTGGAGAATCCCAAGGACGGTGGAGCCTGGTGTGCTGCCGTCTATGGGGTCGCACAGAGTTGGACACGACTGAAGCGACTTAGCAACAGCAGCAGTCCTTGAATGGATGCTTTCTCTCACCAAAACAGGGGAAAAGTAGAGCAGAAGAAATGGGTTCTCAAGAGAGAGGGAAAAGATGAGGGACAAGCAGCGTGGGGAAACCTTTAACCTCTGGGCCTCTGACTGGTGCCTCCTGTTAGATCAGAGTGGCATTAGATCAGAAACAAGGTGCACAACACTATTTAAAACGGATAGCCAGCAGAAACCTGCTGTATAGCACATGGCCTTCTGCTCAATGTCACGTGCCAGCCTGGATGGGAGCAGGGCTTGGAGGAGAATGGATGCATGCAGATGTGTGGCTGAGTTCCTTCACTGTTCACCTGAAACTATCACAGCTTTGTTCATCAGCTATTCCCCAATACAAAATGTTTTTGGTGTTAAAAATAATAAAAAAAAATTTTTTTTAAGGAAAAAAAAAAACATCATATAGAAAGTCTTTTTAGCTAAGATTTATATTACTAGATGACCAAGGAAAATATATCCATTTAAAATGAAGACCAAAAAAAAAAAAAAAAAAAAAGACCAAGATTTGACAGTAAACGATGAATAAAAATTATCTATAAGGGTATTATTAAAGAATAAAAATGTAAATTATGAAAAAAAGAAATAAAGTATAGAATAAATGTAATGTGCTTGAATTATCCCCAAATCATCGCCCACCACCACCACCCTAGTTCATGGGAAAATTTTCTTCACCAAAACGGTCCTTGTTGCCAAAAAGGTTGGGGACTGCTGAAACAGAGGGACCAAGTTTCTGTAAACAAGGTAGAAAATTCAGAAACTACAGGCCCCTCACTTCCCATGTGTTCTTTGCTGTGTCCTTCAACCCCAGAGAATTCCAGGACGCTCTTGGGGTTGCCACTCTCCTGGAGAGACACATGGTGACCCTACGTTCAGGGCCTCTTGCAAGGCCATACTCATGTGGACACACCATTTACGGGTGGAGCTGCATTTGCCCAAAGACATTTCTTGAAGTTCTGTACCGGACGTCAGGTGGGCATGAAGGGTTCGACTCGAGAAAGATATAGCCCCTGCCTTCAAGAAATTCAGAAATTGGTGGGGAGACGGACAAACAGAAAACACACAAACTCATTACAGGACTAATAAAATAGAAGGGAATTCTGGATGTTATAAGAGCATCTGATTCCTGTAACATCCTGTACTTGCCTGTGTTGTAGAACTTGTTGTTTTTTCTATTTTAATTGTGTGCTTCCTCCTCCATCTCTCCAACTGCGCACAAACTCCTTGAGGACTGGCACTGAATCTCACCCATGTTTGTGTCCCAGCGCTTGGCACAGAGTAGGCCATTTAGCCAACAGTAGCTTTGCCTGAATGGTTATCTCTATACAGAAATAGTTCTGTCAATAACTTCTCCAGTTTGATCCATCAAGGAACAGGTTAAAGGAGAGAGGCTACACTGAAAAAAGAACGCCTGGAACTCTCTCTGGCTCAAATGGAGTGAACTAGGTAAACAGACAGAAAGAGGAAGGAAAAAAACTCCTAGGCTGTGTGAACGCAAGTCCAAGATCGAGTTAAGAAACAGCTGATTTGTTTTGGTCAAAATAGATGTGGCTGCAACAGAGATGAGTCACGGAGGGCCTTTTAGTCACACTAAGTTCAGATTTAATCTTCCAGGCTATGAGGATTCAAAAAAATAGAAGAAGATAGATGGTCAGATTTGGCTACAGAAAAGTCAGTGTGGTAGCACCATGGAAGGTGGAAGAAAGGGGGCAAATCAGAGGGAAAGAGGCCGGTTCAGTTGGGAGGTCCCTGCAAGGAAGCAGCCCAGAAAATGATGACCTGGATGAAGGCAAGGCTTCCAAGAATGCAGAAAAAAAGACATCCCAACATTATTTTCCTCTAGGCCAGACTGAAATCATTCTCAGGCATGCAGAACAGTTAAAAATGACACTTGTGTGTGAAAAAAAGGCAAAGCTGATCTTGAGGACTTAGCCATATTGCCAACTCAGCAGCCCCAATCCCCCAAGGCTTCACACCCCACTAGCACCTCAGCGCCCACCCCTCCCACAGGCAGGGACGAAGACATCCCGGCAGCCAGAGAAACGCTCTGAAGCAGCAGCAGAGGGGGGAGAAGAACATTACAGAGCCCAGCATCTGTGGCAAGCAGCTGCCAAGCGGCCTCCATGTGCTCCCGCAGCTGTCGGCGTGATGGCAATGGAAGAAGGAACAGAAGGACGAAAAGAACTTTCAGCAACAGGCTCCAAGTGCCAGGCAGGTAGGTGGGCCCTGGGGCAACCCAGGCCGATCCACTGGGGCTCCCAGGGGCTGCTGCTTGCCTCAGAGAATAGCCACATGGAGCCCCTAGCTTCCCAGGCTGGACTTTGCAGGACACCAGTCCTCTCACCTGAACCAGGGACCCGGGGGAGTGGAGACTGGACTTGCCAAGCCAGCTTCCTTAGTTTGATTTCAAAGTCCCCATCTCCATCTCTTTGAAGGTGCAATATGACTCAAATCATTTGGTGTTCAAATCTGTGACTCAAAGCGCAGTGTGGTGGGAGACCTGTTTGGGAGATTCATGACCCCCTCACCACCAAATAATCAAGGAGATGGCCCAGGGTACTTCACTCAACTAAAACAAGAATCACTGATTTTAACAGCAGGTTGAAGGCATGCATCATGTTGATTATTCACTCATTCATCCATTAATTCACAGATTTATCAAGTACCAAGTATATAAGAACATGCTAGGCTTTGTGGCAGCTAAAAGAGATATGGAAGGCAAACTGATAATGCAGAGTTTGTCAAGCTGTACAGCTTACAAAGAACTCTATTCATTCTTTTTCTTTTTACAGCTAGAGCTAATATTCATTCATTTGCATAGTCCAGGCGTTACAGATATTTACAGCCATTGACCACCCTGCCTGGCCAGGCTTCCTTGGTGGCTCAGTGGTAAAGAGTTCGCCTGATGATGCAGGAGAAGCAGGTTTGATCCTTGGGTTGGGAAGATCCCCTGGAGAAGGAAATGGTAAGCCACTCCAGTACTCTTGCCTGGAAAATTCTATGGATAGAGAAGCCCAGCGGGCTGCAGTTCCTGGGGTCACAAAGAGTCGGACACAACGTAGAGAAAAAGACCAGACCCTGCCTGGCCAGTGGTCTTGTGAATCAGTGGCTAAATACAGCATTTTGAAAACTGCCCCTGCCCAAAAAATGCTGCCAAGTCATATTTACATTTTCAATCATTCTGTTCTGTGATCACCTCCTAGTAGGTGACACAGTCAGGATTAGAACCCACAAGGTGCTTAGGATAATGTTGGAAGACGAAGATATCAGAGAGACATGCAAGAAATCTAGGGTGACCTGAAAACAAGCACCTGGGCCTGTGAGCCACAGAGCTGGCACAGTATGTGGGTGAAATGAGACATGAGCGGAGATAGTCGCACACACAGCAAACTCAGAGGGGCCGTCATTTTGCAGTGGGGGTTGACAGGTGATAGAGACCTTGAAAAAAATTGGGGATTTGGATAGGGTTTGGTCCAGGTTGTCAGGGAAACAGGCTCTGGACAGAATGCCCGGTTCAAAACTCAGCTTTCCATGTATAAAATGAGGGTAATAATAAAGGTTGTTCTAAGGATCAGGATATAATGGTCATCTGAGTTAAATTCACCCATTCCAGTCCATTTTAGTTCGCTGATTCCTAGAATGTCGACGTTCACCCTTGCCATCTCTTGTTTGACCACTTCCAATTTGCATTGATTCATGGACCTGACATTCCAGGTTCCTTTGCAATATTGCTCTTTACAGCATCGGACCTTGCTTCTATCACCAGTCACATCCACAATTAGGTATTGTTTTTGCTTTGGGTCCATCCCTTCATTCTTTCTGGAGTTATTTCTCCACTGATCTCCAGTAGCATATTGGGCACCTACTGACCTGGGTAGTTCCTCTTTCAGTATCCTATCATTTTGCCTTTTCATACTGTTCATGGGGTTCTCAAGGCAAGAATGCTGAAGTGGTTTGCCATTCCCTTCTCCAGTGGACCACATTCTGTCAGACCTCTCCACCATGACCCGCCCTTCTTGGCTGGCCCCACAGACATGGCTTAGTTTCATTGAGTTAGACAAGGCTGTGGTCCTAGTGTGATTAGATTGGCTAGTTTTCTGTGGGTATGGTTTCAGTGTGTCTGCCCTCTGATGCCCTCTTGCAACACCTACCATCTTACTTGGGTTCCTCTTACCTTGGGCATAGGATATCTCTTCATGGCTGTTCCAGCAAAGTACAGCCTCTGGAGTAGCCATGATGGTCAACAAAAGAGTCTGAAATGCAGTACTTGGATGCAATCTCAAAAATGACAGAATGATCTCTATTCGTTTCTAAGGCAAACCATTCAATATCACAGTTATCCAAGTCTATGCCCCAACCAGTAACACTGAAGAAGCTGAAGTTGAATGGTTCTACGAAGACCTACAAGACCTTTTAAAACTAACACCCAAAAAAGATGTCCTTTTCATTATAGGGGACTGGAATGCAAAAGTAGGAAGTCAAGAAACACCTGGAAAGGAAAGTTAAGAAAGTTAAATCACTCAGTCATGTCCAACTCTTTGCGACCCCATGGACTGTAGCCTACCAGGATCCTCAGTCCATGGAATTTTCCAGGCAAGAGTACTGGAGTGGGTTGCCATTTCCTTCTCCAGAAAGAAATACCTGGAGTAACAGGCAAATTTGGCCTTGGAATGTGGAATGAAGTTTTGCCAAGAAAATGCACTGGTCATAGCAACCACCCTCTTCCAACAACACAAGACAAGACTCTACACATGGAATCACTAGATGGTCAACACCAAAATCAGATTGATTATATTCTTTGCAGCCAAAATGGAGAAGCTCTATACAGTCAACAAAAACAAGACCAGGAGCTGACTATGGCTCAGATCATGAACTCCTTATTGCCAAATTCAGACTCAAATTGAAGAAAGTAGGGAAACCTGCTAGACCATTCAGGTATGACCTAAATCAAATCCCTTATGATTATATAGTGGAAGTGAGAAATAGATTTAAGGGCTTAGATCTGATAGATAGAGTGCCTGATGATCTATGGAATGAGGTTCGTGACATTGTTCAAGAGACAGGGATTAAGACCATCCCCATGGAAAAGAAATGCAAAAAAGCAAAATGGCTGTCTGGGGAGGCCTTACAAATAGTTGTGATAAAAAGAGAGGCAAAAAGCAAAGGAAAAAAAGGAACGATATAAGCATCTGAATGCAGAGTTCCAAAGAAGAGCAAGAAGAGATAAGAAAGCCTTCTTCAGCAATCAATGCAAAGAAATAGAGGAAAAGAACAGAATGGGAAAGACTAGAGATCTCTTCAAGAAAATTAGAGATACCAAGGGAATGTTTCATGCAAAGATGGTCTCGATAAAGGACAGAAATGGTATGGACCTAACAGAAGCAGAAAATATTAAGAAGAGGTGGCAAGAATACACAGAAGAACTGTACAAAAAAGTTCTTCATGACCCAGATAATCACAATGGTGTGATCACTCACCTAGAGCCAGACATCCTGGAATGTGAAGTCAAGTGGGCCTTAGAAAGCATCACTACGAACAAAGCTAGTGGAGGTGATGGAATTCCAGTTGAGCT
>SJYX01019386.1:0-13586 GCA_006410675.1 Oreotragus oreotragus | reverse complement strand
TGTGTGTGTATACATTGTGTTTGGAATGTCAGCTGTCCTAATAGGTGTATAGCGGTTTCTCATTGTGGCCTTAATTTGCATTTCCCCAATGGCTAGTGATGTTGAACATCTCATGTGCTTTCCTCCCATCTATATACCCTCTTGATGCTGATGCTGCTAAGTCTCTTCAGCTGTGTCCAACTCTTGTGACCCTATGGACTATAGCCCCCCACTCTCCTCTGTCCATGGTATTCTCTAGGCGAGAATACTGGAGTGGACCACCATACCCTCCTCCAAGGGATCCTCCTGACCCAGGGATCGAACCCGCATCTCTTATATCTCCTGCATTGGCAGGCAAGTTCTTTACTACTAACGTCACCTGGGAAGCCTGTACACACTCTTTAGGGAACGGTTTCTTCACTTCCTTTGCCATTTTTTTATTTACGTGTTGGTTTTCTTACTGTTAAATTTTGAGAGTTCTTTGTATATTTTAGAAATGAGTACTCTGTTAGATATGAGTTTTTGCCTCCATCCATAGCTTATCTTTTCATTCCCTTGACTATGCCGTTTGCAGAGCACAAGTTTTTAGTTCTGATGAGATCCAGCTTTATTAATTATTTTATGGATCATACTTTCTGTGTCATGTCTAAGAACTCTTCACCAAGTCTGAAAAACTTTCTCCTATGTGTTCTTTAAAAGGTCTCACAGTTTTACACTTGGCATTTAAATCTATGATCATTTGGACTTGATTTTATGTAAGGTGTTAGGTGTCGGCTGAGGGCTCTTTGCTTTTTATCTGAGGATATCCAAGTACTCTAGGACCATTGTTTAAGAAACTGTCCTTCCCTGTGGAATTTCTTTTGCTTTTTTGTCAAAAATCTGTTGAGTAATTTGAGAGAGTATATTTCTGGGTTTCCTGTTCTGTTCCACTAATCTACGTGTCCCCTTCCTCTACCAATACCATACAGTCTTGATTAAAACATGGTAAGTCTTGACATCAGGTAAGCTGATTCCTCCGGTTCGTTCTTCTCTTTCAAACTTGTTTTAGTTATTCTAGTTTATCAGACTTTCCATACAAATTTGAGAATGATCTTATTTATATCTCTAGAAAAAACTTTTCTGGGATTTTGACAGGAATTGTGCCAAACCTGCATATCAGTTTGGGAAAAACTAATGTCTTTAGTCTGCTGACTATTCCAATCCATGAACATGGTATTTGTCTCCATTTACAAAGATCTTTTAAATTTCCTTCATCAGCATTTCTGTGGCTTTCAGCAGTTTCTGAACATGTTGTATTAGATTTATAGCTACTTCACTTTTTGAGTAATTATAAATGGCTTTGTATTTTTAATCTCACTTTTCACATATTCACTGCTAGTATTTAAAATACCTTTATTTTTGTATGTTGATCTTGTAGCCTATGACCTTGCTAAACACACTTACTAATTCTAGGAGGTTTTTTCCTTCTTCATGATCTTCTTTTTTCCCTTTTAAATTAGTCGATTCCTTGGGATTCTATATTGACACTTTCACGTTACCTGCATTTAGATCCTGTTTTTTTCTTCCTTCCCAATGCATACGGCTTTCTGTTACTTTTTCTTTTCTCATCTCTCCGGCTAGACCTTTAGTACCGTGTTGACCAGCAGTAGTGAGAGTGGACATCCTCATCTTATTCTCAGTTATCAGGGGAGGAGTACTCATTCTTCCACCACTAATTACGATGCTAACTGATGTGGATGTTAGATGAAAACCTCAGGTTCCTTCCAGGGAAGGCACAGCATCTGCTGGGAAAGCAAATGAAGGGTCTGCCTTAGGGTCAGGTAAGGAAGCCTGGAAGACACCCGGGCTTGGATCTGAGGGAGAAAGAGGACCCAGCCAGAAGGGATCAAGTGAGACAGCTCGTTGGTGAGGGTCCTCAGAGTCTTTGAAGGGCCCTGGGGTGGGAGAGAGTGCAGGGCATGCGGGGAAATGGTGGGCAGCCAGCAAGAGAGGATGTGGAAGAAGGGGAACTTGACAGGTAGGCGAGGCCAGACTCTGCCTTCATCTGAGACCACAGTAAAGGCACAGCTTTATCCCAGGGACAGTGAGTGGGACAGGGCACAGAGCAGCAGTGGTGAGACCAGCTCACAGGTCACTGCAATTTCCAAGGTCAAAGGCAAAGGTGGCTCAGGACGTGGAAGTGAGTGGTGGGAAGACTGGGTATAAAACCATTTAAAGGGTAAAGTCCACAAGCTGTGATGGATCAGAAGTTGGGGTGACAGCTAGGGAGGTGCCGTGAGCCTGCTATTTTGATCAGCGCCGTTTCCCAGGAAGGCGGCATGTTAACTGGTGAAAAGCTTCTGAACCCAGCACCCTCCTCATTCACAGCACCCACACGCCAAGCCCTGAATGGCACAGCATTCTGCAGCCTGGAGGGTTCTGGATGGCCACCACCCCTGGCCATCCTGCTCACACTCCTCAGGGGCCCCCACAGGCAGCCTCCCTCCCCCCCACGGCTGGCCCCAGCCCCTGAGCTTTCAGGGAGTGGTTGTGCTCTCCCTGGACCAGCTCCACTGGGGCAGGCTGCAGTGCCTCTCCCCACACCATCCCACAGCTGGCCTGGCCTCCCTCAGGTCTCTGGATGTCCAGCTGTGGAGTCGAGTTTTGGATGTCCGTTCTCTCTGGATTACCTGGGTTCTTGCCATTGGAGAAGCAGAAGTCTTCAGGCACCCATCGTTTGACGTGCGGTATAGACTCCTGCGTGCTGCCGCTTTCAAGCTTGTCTGCAGTGAGTCTGATGTCCCCAGGAGGTAAGCACCATCACGTTCTTCTCTCAGCCCCCACGGATGCCACTAAGCTGCTACATCCAGCAAGTGAGTTTTTGCTAAACTGGATCTTCTGGAATTGAATTGTGTGGTTCTGTAGAGCATCAGGCCTAGAGAAGCAGAAGAAAGACGGCTAGCTGAACCCGGGTTGGTTGAGAAGGTGGGTGGGCTCCCTGAAGCCCGAGACTGGGGGGGGAGCAGGGGTGCGTGGGGGCAGATAAAGGGAAGTGTGGGAACCGACAAAATCAGAACCTGCCGGAGTATGGTGGCGGCTGCACATCAGCGGGACCCAGGTGCGGTAATCAGAGGGAGGCTGGCGTGGGGGTGCTTACCTGGTGTTGGAGATTGAGGCGGCAGACGGGGGAAGGTGAGGTGACTCAGACGCAGTAGCTGCAGAGGCAGTGTTCCCTAGGCTGCTGGAGCTCAGAGGAGCGCCCGTGGGCTGGTGCTGAATCTTGCTCTGCAGAGCTGGAACCGCGGCTCCCAGCAGCCAGGCTCAGCCCCTGGCCCTGCGGGTGCCCCTGTGGGGGGTGACTGTGCTGGGGTAATGCCCCAAGGCCGGCAAAAAGCTCTGCAGTCCCTTGTCCCCACCGTGCCTCCCAGTCTCCCAGTGGCAGCAACAAAGAGCAGTCAGACGCCCAAGGCCTGGGTCTGGTGCCTGCCAATCCCAGCCCCAGGGCCACAGAGCAAAGCAGGGCAGTTTGGACTTGGAGCCAAGAGACAGGGAAACCAGCTCTGCATTGACAGGAAGGGAACTGGGGCTAGTTGATAGCTCTCTTTTTTTTTTTTTTTCTTTTTGCAGTGAATTAAAAACAAACACCCACATCTACCCACCCAAATTAATTTTTCCTCATTTTGCTCCAGATATTTAAAATATAAAGGAAATGAACAATTCTGATCAGGCTGAAGTCTTCTTCACTGTCTTCAAGCTCAGAGAAGAATTCCTCTCTCACCCATGAGGATAGACTGCCGGCACTTTTCTTTATATTAATGCTGTGACGTATGTATCAATGAAAAACGCATGTTATTGCCTTGGAGTTTTTAAAAAATCATATAAGAGTGAATTATAAATCAAGACTTACTATGAAGTCATGGCAATTAACATTCTCTCCTGCTGTACGTATTCTGAAACATTTTTTTTCTCATTCAAAATGTGCCTTTGAAATCTAGCCACATCATTCATTATGTCTGTAGTTTACTAAGATCTTGTAGCTGTATCAAAATGTATTCAAATGGAACCCCTGATGTCCGGATTTATGCTTGACTTCCCCTGTTAGAAACAACGCCACAGTGAAAATTCTATGCATTTATCTCAGCACCCTTTAGATTTCCATAAGATCCTATATTCGTCTAGGTAGATTTGATGAGTCAGATGTTTGAACAGCTACATTTTTATTTGCTTCAGTTTATTTTTAATTTGCATACAGTAACATTCACTCTTTGTGTCNTCCCCTGTTAGAAACAACGCCACAGTGAAAATTCTATGCATTTATCTCAGCACCCTTTAGATTTCCATAAGATCCTATATTCGTCTAGGTAGATTTGATGAGTCAGATGTTTGAACAGCTACATTTTTATTTGCTTCAGTTTATTTTTAATTTGCATACAGTAACATTCACTCTTTGTGTCTGGTTTAACAGATTTTGACAAATCCTCATCACATTTAGGAGCCTTATCAACCCCAAATTCCTGCTCCTGCTTCTCTGTGGTCCACCGGCTGCCGCGTCTCTGCCCCAGGCAGCCACCGGCCTCTTCATCCATGTACGTTTGCTTCTTCTCAAATGTCGTATAAATAGAATAGCAGAGTGTGTGGCATTTGGGGTTTGGCTTCCTTCACTGGCATCCTGCCTCTGGAACTCACCCCAGTACTCAAGAGCATCCAGCCCATTCCTTCTTGGTCCTGAAGAGGACCCTGCAGTGCAGAGGGACCCATTGTGTTCATTCCTCCACCTGAGAGAGGCTGTTTGGGGATTTTGGGTGATGGCAATAGACATTCACATACAGGTCTAGTGAAAATACCAGCTTTCATTTCTCTCAGGAAATGGCCTAAGAGTGGGACTGCTGGGTCATACTACAAGTGCACACTTGACTACTTAGGGAAATATCAAACTGTGTTTCCAAAGCTGAGATGCTGCTGCAGCACTTACACTCCCATCAGCGACGGATTCAGGATCCCAAGTGCTCTGCATCCTTGCAAGAACTTGCTGTTGTTGGATAAATATACTTGCATACTAAGTCACTTCAGTCATGTCCAACTCTTAGCAACCCTATGGACTGTAGCCTGCCAGGCTCCTCTGTTGATGGGATTCTCCAGGCAAGAATGCTGGAATGGGTTGCCATGCCCTCCTCCAAGGGAGCTTCCCGACCCAGGGATCAAACCCATATCTTTTACGTCTCCTGCATGGTCAGGCGGGTTCTTTACCCCTGAGCCACCAGGGAGGGCCTGTATACACTCACACTTTAACAGATATGTATTGTTTACTTATAGTAATCTTAATTTGTATATCTCTTCTGGTGACTAATATTGAGTGTATTTTCTTCTGTTTATTTGTCACCAGTGTATTTTCTTAGGTAAAATGTTCATATTTCTGGTCCATTTTTATTGGTTTATTGGTTTTCTTTTTATTAAATTATGACAGTGCTTTATATGGGCCATGGTTGACCCCTAGCCTAAGCCAAGGTTGTAAAGATTTTTCTCTTACATTTCCCTGTAGAAGTTTTAGATTTTACATTCACTTTTATATCTGCAGTCCATGTTGATTTAATTTGGGGGAAACATGTGAGTTAAGGGTCAAGATTTGATTTTTGCACAGCCATTGTTTCAGCACCATTTGTAGAAATTCTCCATTGCCAAGGCTAATGCTTTTGCACTTTTTAAAACTCACTAAACTGTATTTGTATTGGTCAGTTTCTGGACTCTTCACTCTGCATCATTGTTCAGTGCTTTTAAGATGTTGTTTTCAGTATGTTATCCAGTTTTAGCAGAAAAGTTAGAAATAATTACTGAGCCCATTGTTACTGGGAGCAAAGGTCCCCTGAGTTTACCTCTTTTACCTATAATGGTCCATCACATGTGGTCCTTTTCCAGACGTTCACTGGCACAGACACTAAGCAGCCAAGTGCCTGGGCCCTGTACATCCACCTGATGGGGGTCTTGGGCTCTGGTGCTCCATGGGGCATTGCCATCCCTGTTATTACCCACGGCGGCTTTCACATGCTTGGAATCACGGTACAGGCACTGAGGGGTTAGTGGCCAGAAGCGCTAGGTGTAGGGGTGACTCTGCCATCTGGGGTCAGCATGCACGTGAAGGATTGCTCTGCAGCTCAAACAGCTTTCAAACATCCCATCTGAGCATTCATGCTGAGGAATCTTTTTACACAATTTATTCCCTAAATAAAAATATTTTTGGTAGAAAGATTGGATATAAACTGAACACTTATGTGGAGCTTGCCAGTAATGCAAATACCCTGTAAATACAGCTTAGATCAGAGGGCATTTTATTCAGAACTTTACCAGAGTCCTTCACCATTTCAGCCAGTCATCTCACCAAAGGTGTTTGAACAGTGCCACTATATTGGAGGCTCTCTGTAATGTCAGACCTGTGGGCTGCGCAGGCCCTTCTTCTAGGCACCCACAAAGCGCCCCTGTACTAGTCCATGCTTACATCATTGATTATACACAGACATTCATGCCAGAGTTTTTACTTAGTCTTATTTCAGAATGTTGTATGCATAGGAAAGTGTGGACGTTATTCAGCTAAATATTTCAAATACAGACTTACTCATTCTAAGAAAATAAAAGCATTTGACACCTTCATTGAGTCTCTCACTTCACTGTGTCTGAGCATGAATATATGGAATTACATACCGTTCTATTGTAAATTCGTCTCCTTTTATTTCTATTTCATAGGCATTATATTGATTTTTTAAAAAACTAATGTGATGGTTAGGTTATAATGCCTATGATTTTCATGTCAAGAGAGTAGCCGGGTGTTATACAGTATTTATAATGAGAAGGGCTTGCTGGGTCTGGAGGAACAGAAGCAGAATTTCAGGCAAAAGGGACGCCCACATTTTCACCCTCACTGGGCCCGCCAGGCTGCTGTCCACGGTGCTGAAACAATGATGCTTCCTGCTGCACAGCAAGCCGCCTCCTTCCCAGAGTCCACATCCTCATTAGCCCTCGCACCGTTGTCTTGTTTTTGTAATGCTTATGCATGGTATCTGTTGTTTAACTTGCACGTCTCTAGTGCTACTGGAGAAGGAAATGGCAACCCACTCCAGTACTCTTGCCTGGAAAATCCCATGGACGGAGAAGCCTGATNTCCACATCCTCATTAGCCCTCGCACCGTTGTCTTGTTTTTGTAATGCTTATGCATGGTATCTGTTGTTTAACTTGCACGTCTCTAGTGCTACTGGAGAAGGAAATGGCAACCCACTCCAGTACTCTTGCCTGGAAAATCCCATGGACGGAGAAGCCTGATATGCTACAGTCCATGGGGTCGCAAAGAGTCAGACACGACTGAGCGACTCCACTTTCAGTGCTACTGAGTTTATACATCATTCCCCCCTGTTAACCACTTGGGAATCCTCCTTGGTGACTTGAAGTTCACATCCTTTTTCCATTTTCCTATTGTATCATTTTGTTGTTGTTCAGTCGTTAATTCACGTTCAACTCGTTGTGACTGCAGGGGCTGCAGCCGGCCAGGCTTCTCTGTTCCTCACTATCTCCCAGAGTTTGTTCAGATTCATTTCCGTTGAGTCAAAGATGCTATCTAACGATCTCATTCTCTGCCACTGCCTTCTTTTGCCTTCAATCTTTCCCAGCATCAACATCTTTTCCAATGACTTAAGACTTCACATCAAGTGGTTAAAGTATTACTTTACTCTTAATGCATTGCTGCAGGTTATTTACAAATCTGGACACTAGTGTTTTTCCCGTGTGCTGCAAATTGCTCCACGCCTGCTGCTGCACTTCCATTATGTTTGGTGGTTTATTGGGTACCGGTTTTTCACTTGTTGTAGTTACTTTCATTAATCTTTGCTTTGGGTATTGCTTTCCTTGGGTTTTGTCTAAGAAATTATTTCTTATTCTTGGGTTGTAATAAAAATACTATATAATTCTTTTAAGGAGGTTTAAAGGCTTTTAAAAAAATTCTGATTTCTGTCTTTAATCATGTGGAATTCATTATATTGAGTAGAGTAAGGGAGGAAATCTAATTATTTTCTTTTCTGATGAAAAGTTCCCATATTAAGCCATCCATCCATTCTTCACTGATTTGTAACACTGCCTCTATAATTCATTAAATTCCCAAATGTACATCATCTTGTATCAAAGCTATTCTGTAGGGCTTTTTTGCTGTTGTTCCACTGATCCAACTGTGATATTTGTAATTTGCTATACCAGGATAGTCCAGTTTTATTTTCTATGTTTTTCATAATACTTTTGAACATCTGGTATTCAAGTCCTCCCTCTGCAGACTTATTTTCTTAAAGATTATTCTTGGATTTTTACTCCAAATGAATTTTGGAATTGGCTTGTCAATTTTCACTAATAGTACAATTTGAATTTTGATTGAGATACCATTGAATGTATTAATTGATTTGGAAAGAATTATAATTTTTACAATAGTAAGTCTTCCCATCCATGAAAATTTATTTAATCAGGTCTTCTATTACATTCTTCAATAAATTTTGTAATTTCTTCATAAAAACTCTAATGTATCTTTTATTACATTTATTCCTAGGTAAGATAGTTTTGTCATTATTGTGAATGGGACTTTTCTCTCTATCACATTTCTTTGCTAGTTTATTGCACGTGAGAATATTATAGATTCTTTAAATCCTAGTTCTATATTCAACTACTCTTTTTTTTATATGTTGATTACTGTATCCGGGAACTCTGATAATGTCTTTTCTGAGCTTTCATCAATTGTCCAGATTCCTGGACAATTGTGTAATTTGTAAATAACCACAATTTTAACTCCTTCCATTGTCTATCTTTTTCTTTTTTTCAACACAGATTATAGCATCCAGGGAAATGCTGAATAGCAGCACTAATTGCCATCAACCATGCCTTGACATAAACAGAAATGATTCTTGATTCTCCAGTTCAGCCATCTTAAATTTAGTTTCACATGATATTAATGTTGCTAGAATGATTTTGTTATAATTAGTATTGTATGTTTTTGCTTTAACTTTCCTATATATATGCATTCATGTAAATTCCATTTATGTTCCAACCTTATAATCGTTTTTGAATACATTTGCATTTATCACAATTGATTACTATATTATCACAATTGATTACTAATAATATTGTACTTATTTCTATCCTCTTATTTTGATTTTACTATCCTTTTTCTTTTTTTCATCCTTTTTTGCTGTTTGTTGGATTGACAGCTTTCTCTTTTATACCTCAGCAGGCTTGGCAATGATTAGTTACATTTCTAATATTTTAGGGATTACTTGAAATTATAAACACAGAATTAAATTTTAAAATTCTAGAAATTATAGAAAACTTCAGAATCTCCATCTTCTTTCTGTGAATGACCAAGACCTTCGCATACTTTAAGCATTGAATTAATTTTCTCTTTAATTATTCTGTAGGAATTTTTTTTTTGCTCCTTTATGTAAGAGTAAAAATTTAGTCAGATTATTAAATATAGTTAGTACTTCAATTATATTTACAGAGATACTTTTATCAATCAATGCACCCTTTTTGTTCCTTGAATTTTAACTCTTTTCCTCTGGGCTTTTTTTATCCTTGTTGAAGTATATCATGTGCTAGTTCTTTCAGTGAGGTTTGAGATCAATAATCCTTGTACGTCTGAACAATCTTGACTTTTGTCTTCCTTGGATGGTAGCCTGGCTGGGTATAGAATTCTAGGTTGAACATTATTTTTCCTCAGCAATTTGAATGAATTTTTATATTGTTCCAGGAACCCCTTGTGACTGATAATAAGTTTGCCTTTATCTCTTCTCTCTTGTAGCTTTTAAGATTTTTTTCTTTGACATTTTGCCATTTCATTAAAATATGTCTTGTACATTTGTTTGTATTCATCCTTCTTGGCATAAATTGTGCTTCTCTTATCTGAAGACATATCTTTCTCTGCTTCCTAGAATATTTACAGACATAATATCCACGAATATGTCCTCTCCAATTCACTCTTTCTCCTTCTGAAACTCATATGAGACCATGTTTGATTTTCTTGCTCCATCTTTCAAGATTCTACCTCTTTCTTATATAAAATGATCTCTTTTAAGCTTTGAAATATATTTATAACTGGGGAGGGCTTCCATTTTAATCAATATTTAACATATTTGAAATGGGAAGGGAGGTGTTCCTACTTCAATTCTGACTAACATATTGAATCTTGATTCTTCTGTCATGCCTCTGAAATAGTGCCTTTTCCTTCAGTTCAGGGATTTCCATGTACAAGTTATTGAAATGAGAAAACCCAAATATGCAAAATGTTTTCATGGAATAGAAACAGTCCTTTCTCACCTGAAAGTTTTTCTCCAGCATTTTCAGTCACTGATATGGCCATTCCCCTGGCTCAGTTCCTGGGTCCAGAAGTTCCTCTGGAGAAGGGATAGGCTGCCCACTCCAGTATCCTTGGGCTTCCCTGCTGGCTCAGATGGTAAAGAACCTGCCTGCAATGAGGGAGACCTGGGTCCAACCCCTGAGTTGGGAAGGTTACCCTGGAGGAGGGCATGACAACCCACTGCAGTATGCTTGCCTGGAGAATCCCCAGGGACAGAGGATCCTGCTGGGCTGCAGTCCGTGGGGTTGCAAAGACTTGGACTGAGTGACTAAACTCAGTATAGCACATGGTTGTTACAGCCACTGATAGAGGTGGAACCTCTACCCCAGGTTCTAGGAGTACTGGCGTTGCTAATATCAGCAGTGGTGGTAATAGCAATAGTAATAGTAATAGCTGCTGCTGGCGTTGCTAATATCAGCAGTGGTGGTAATAGCAACAGGAGTGGCTGAGGCAGTAGTAACTGCAGTGCTTCCCTGCTGCGTGACCAGCCCTAGGACACTGCGGGTCCTCGATCACCACTGACTCTACAAGTGGGCTCCTGTCTGTCACTGTCCAGCGTGCTTCCTATGCAGAGTCTCATTTCATTCTCTCAGTGGCTGATGGGACTGCAGGCTAGTCATCCTCTAAGAATGATAAACTTCACACAGAGCAGCTAGGAGAGCAGCCAAGGCCACATGCACAGCAGGTGACCGAGTGGGGATTTGAAGTCACAACCTCAGACTCCAGGACTGAAGTGTTTGACAACAAAGGTTCACAAGCATCCCCAGAAAGAACCAGAAAGTGAGAAAACCAGGCACCTAGACTCTGAATGTATTAACTGAATATCTCTTTTTCTGGTGCTGGTCATGTCAGGAACCTGCCCTTGAGAGATTCTCATTCTAAGAGGAAACTGAGGTGAGAGCACATCAAAACAGCGCTGAGAACTTGCCGAAGCCCAGGGTCCTTGAGCTGAGTCACAGGGATGAGGGGAATTGCCCAGGCAAAAGGAGCAAGGTGTGGGTTCCAGGCAGAAGGCTCAGCACTGTGGAGGCTGAACAGGAAATAGCATCTACTGGGTATGAGTCACTGCCAAAAGCTCCAGCGCCACGGGAGCACAGAGTGAGGGGCCACGGCTGCAGACAAAGCCAGGCATGTGGGCAGGAAGGGCCTTTTCTTGCCACGTCAAGAACACTTGGATCTGCAGAAAAGGTGGGGGTGGGAGACAAAGGAGATTGTTACGTGTGCAGAGAGACCCTCAGACCAAGCTAACAATCAGGAGAGTCATTTTTCCAGAGGTCTGGATCATTAAACGTCCTGTAAGCAAGGATTTCAGGTGAGAAAGGACCGTTAGTATTCCATAGGAACATTCTGCATGTTTCAACTTTCTCATTTCAGTAACTGGTGCATGGAAACCCCTGAGCTGTAGGAAAAGGCACCAGTTCTGAGGCGAAAGCCTTTCACTGTCTGCAGAGTCTCCTGGGGACTCAGGGGGCCCCCTTCATTTTTCAGCCATGTCCCAGTTCATGGAGAGGGAAAATGGACCGCCGGTAGCGGCAGCTCCTCCCATGTGATGAGGAACAATATGAACGAGGGATTTTAATTTGAAAAGAGATGTGGCTGTGATTTAATTTAAGCCACCAGGTTAATGCATATCTCCCCTAATTTCAGCCTTGGGTGCACCGCATTCATCGGCACTGGCCGCACGGCTCTTGGTCCCTGTTCTCAAGTCACTTTCGTGCACGAAGCTGTTTACCCCTGACTATAAGGCTGCGGGAGGCTGGGCTCTGCCGTCTCCTCAGGATGGCAGTCTCCAGAGTGGGGCTGCAGCTCATTGTCAGATTAAGAGCTGCTTGGGATAAAGAACACCCACCCACGCATTTTGCAGCTCTTCATGGATGCCTGCTCTGCGTTGGGCACAGACAGGGCTGGGGATTCCAAACTGATGCTGACTTGGCCCCGCCTTTGTGAGCAGGGGCTGTGATTGGTCCTGGGCCCAGACAGCAGTGGACAGAGAGTGGTGGGCTTGGTGGGAGGCTTGGGGAGGATCTGGAAGGGCTGGTAAGGCGGGGACTCTGGGGAGGGCTCTGGGCAGAGGCAGTGACTCAGGGAGGAAGGCAGTGAGTGGCTTACTGCACAGCATGAGCTGACTAGTCAAAAGGTGAGGGTGAGGGGTTGGCTGGACAGTCATCCTTGGCAAAGGGGCCTGCACCTTCCTTCATGAGCAAACAGGGCACATTGAGCCATCAACAAGCAGGCAGATGTTGGCTTCTGAAAACAGAACTCCCCCAGATAGAACCTGCAGACTCCTCGTCCGTGGGTGTGGGTGGGGCCTGAGTCTGCATTTCTACCCAGGTCCCTACCAAGGTGACGCTGACGGAGCGCTCTGTGAGTGCTGGTGAGGACGCAGCTGCTCTGGAGGGCGAGGATGGCCTGGAGGCAGCAAGGCTGGCAAGGAGCTGACCACAGGCCCTGTTGGGATGGAGGCCAGTGCCTCTCCTTCTCTTCATCCCTGGAGCCTCCAGAGCAGGGAGTTAGGTGCTGCACTTCCTCCCTCCCCCCACTCCCACCCCACCTTCCGCTGCTTCCTTGGGTTTGTCTCTTGATAGTTCATTCCTTCATTTAAAGGAAACATGAGGAAGGAAACAGCACAGCTGGGGTGCTCCAGGCCCAGTGTGGATGAACATCTGGCTGGCAGAGCGGACCNTCTCTTCATCCCTGGAGCCTCCAGAGCAGGGAGTTAGGTGCTGCACTTCCTCCCTCCCCCCACTCCCACCCCACCTTCCGCTGCTTCCTTGGGTTTGTCTCTTGATAGTTCGTTCCTTCATTTAAAGGAAACATGAGGAAGGAAACAGCACAGCTGGGGTACTCCAGGCCCAGTGTGGATGAACATCTGGCTGGCAGAGCGGACCAAGGCCCGCAGCTCCTCCTCCTCCAGGAAGCCTACCCTGACTGCTCAGCCCCACCGGCACACCCTTCTCTCAGCTGTGACTATGTTTCATGTGCAGGCGGCACAAATGTTTCCCACCAAGTCCTAAGGTCTGTCAACAGCAACCATTTTCTCCCTTTGCTTCTCCCACCGGGAAATAACTCAGGGCTGGGCCTCAGTGGAAACTCCATCATGACCTTTCAATTTGGGAGGCAGGTCAGGGGAAGTGGTCAGACCTGCGCCAGACACTGGGGTCCCTTCTGATGAGTGAGGAGAGCCTAGGCCACCACAGGGGAGCAGCCAGAAGATGAGGGCTTGCCCAGGTCCCCCAGCCCAGTCCCCTGAGAGAG